>JAZAYU010000927.1:0-43578 GCA_038501625.1 Corbicula japonica | reverse complement strand
ATGACAAGTCATAGTTCTTCTTCTCCACATAGTCATAATCAATAATATAAAACATTCAGAATATAATTTCAAATGAACAGTTTCATGACAAAGTAATAGAAGCGGGCATTTTAAAATTATTATGTTTCAACGAAAGGTATATTGATGCAACCAATCAGTTAAAACACATTATCCAATAATAATTAACGATGATCGCCTCTTAAGTAAAATATTCGGTTATTTAAAGCATTGGGATGTACATGTCAGTATTAGAAGCGTTTCGGTATATTTTCGTGCATTGGCGCCCACTTCGGATGTGTCAAACTTCGGATATCTCGAAAATAAATCTACATTCACGACAAAAAGAGTGTGGACTCATGTAAATTGACATTCTTCTCAAAAATCATACATAAATATTTGTATTCGAATTTCGGTCAAAATTATAAATCAAGATATGATTTGTGTTACTTTTTTGTTACAATAATGTCCGATTAAATTACCGTCACAAATAAAAGCATAGTTAATGAAAATAATAATGCTGCTTTTCAAAACAATAGATCGAAGATCCGTGAAGTCTTGTAAAACTCAATAGTGGATAATTGAAAACACTCTTTGGTTTTAAGAGTAACCAATGCAGAAATATTATTGCACATTATAAGTTGTTCGATCAGGTGCAAGTTTTATATCTTGAATTCTTCTTTCAGGAACGTTTTGGGGAGATCCGCATTTTCAAACGCTTGATGGACTGATTTTTACCTTCAACGGCTTAGGAGAGTTTACAATGCTCCAGATACGAACAGACAATTTCACATTTGATCTCCAAGCTAGAACAGAACGCGCCTTAAAACAAGACGGAAACCTATCAGATGCAACTGTGTTCAGTGCTTTTGCTGCTAAAGATTATTCAAATTCATCTGTGCATGTTGAATTGAACAAAGCCAAAACAGGTAGACTTCCATACTAATTCTGTAATTAGAACTGAAAAATGTTTTCTCAATGCTAGTGATCTTCATGATTGTTTTAGTTTTAAAAATTGTTAGAATATGACTTTAAACACTTTAAAATAACAGGTTTTTGTTCGTTTTTTCTCTTAATGGTTTATGCATTTTATTTTCTGGCCTGCTACTTTTTATGAGTTTATGTTATATTTTAGTGATTTGATAAAGGAAATCAACACACATATATATTCACAATTCAACTTCATCCTCTACGATGAAGTCCTTTTTTATCTAACGAATCATGATTTCTGATTGTAAACAGTGTGATGTATTACTAAGACATACTTGAGCAATCCTTTGGGGCGATAAGGATGGTGTGTACGCTGTCTTGCGCATGGTTAACTAGGCGCTATCGCCGTATTTGTATGGCTTTGGAATTGTCTATACAGTTTAGGAAATTAAATCGCTCTGCAGCCACTCTATTGCTGGAACTGCAACATTTGACTTATTGCTAAAAATAAACTTCTTTTATTACATTGTTATTGTTATTCTTTCTTTTTCATTAATTTCTAGTTAGTGAGGGTTGTCTCCCATTTCAGGGTTAAATGTGTTTGCGAACAAAGTTGATCTAACAAACGCTTACAACGCCGAGAACACTGATAATGTATATGAGTATACAACTCCCGACAACAATCTTTATCTGGCTAAAAGGGATGGCGCACTAACTGTATTGTTTCCGATAACCGGTATGGTATAGAACTACTACACTTAAAGGACTTGTTTATGATTTGAAAAAATATTGAAAAATTAAGAACTATTTAATATTTTACGCATTTAAGAAACTTTAGGCAGTAATTTGTACTTGAAGCAGGTATTTGACTTCGTGGTTGTAGAGTATAATGATTATAAATTAAAATTATTTCGGAGAATGCCTTTTTCAATGATATTTCAATTGTTATTCTTTCTCCAAATCTTAAAATGTTTGGATGTTTACCATTATTAATAATTAAAAGTATACGTTGTTTGTTTAATTTGTTTAACCTGTTATATGTAATTTACATACTATTAAGTGTAATTGTGTCAACGTATTGTATATGGTTAAACTTTATAAAATAATATTTCTAATACATGTTCAGTATACAGGATATACAAATTACATTTCAGGTATTTCACTTAACATCTCAATACAAGTTGGCATGTTATCTCTGAATACACTAGTTCCCCAGACACTGCGTAACCTGACCGGACAAGTTCGAGGACTCCTTGGAAATTATGATGACGACCCAAATAATGATTTTACAATGCCAAACGGAACTGTCCTACCGGCAAATATTACCGAACGACGAATATTTGACTATGGAATGACATGTAAGCTTTATATTGTTAAACATTAAGCTCCTCCTGTGTTCTAAATATCAAATGACAGATAAGTTAATTGAGTTCCTTGATATGCCGTTTCTGATATGCCTTACATACGAGCGCACTTCTCTTAATTTCATTCTCGGCTGCCCAGGGTTATAAAACTGACACTGAAAACAACTCTCAAATATCAATTATATTAATCAGATAATTGTGCTTTAAAGCTGGACTTCATGCTTAGTTTTATGATACGTTTTATTATTTTGGGGCCCTTGTCGCGATATATTCAGGTATTTATTATATAACAAATTAATAAAAAGAATAATGGCGTACAGTTGAAACATAAACAATATTTTTACATGTAATTTTGAAATTTTCAGCGGGAAAATGTGCCATTCAAATGTTTTACTAACGCCATAGAACATCTAATGTCTCGCCTACAGAAATAGATGAAAAGGAATGATGTCTTTAAGGGGGTTGCATAAAGTAGTTCTGCCTTGTTTAATATTTGACGAAATACGAGATGTGTCCGAAAAAAATTGCAATTTCTAAATATAAAGAAAACTACAGCGCACATGCTTATGCAATTTCACAGTTGTTAAAAATAATTTGGTAACTTGTATTCGAAATTTATAAAAGAAAGACATTTTTAAAAGAAATCGTTTATCCTTAAGAAATTGCGTACAATTTAACAAGGCGACCTATCGGCCGGTGGCCCACGTCGCAACGTCATAACAATGATCGCACAGCATACCATTACTCCTGAAGTACTCTTCTGTGTAATCGGTACACTTGCTGTGGCTGTCCACCTGAGTATCAAATATATAAATGCAACACTTTGTTGAAATACTTGATGAAGGCATTCACGATCTCTTCCCAGTTCTCAAATTTTGGAACCATTAGCTGTAAATCATAAAACGTTTATATCTGCGCGATAATCTGCGAGTACGGGAAACTATTAAGACTTTTTTGTTATTTGGTTTAATGTTAGAAAATGATGTCTTTAATAACTGTGAAATTTGCATTAACATGTGTGTGGTAGTTTTCTTTTTATTTAGAAATTACAAGCTTTTTTGGCACATGTATAGATTAAACTACACGTCAAAATAAATATAATTATGCTTACATATATAAAATTATTTTTGTTGTACTAAAAGGAAGTTTAATTTCTACTGTGATCAAATAAAAAATTACTATACAATATAAAGTATATAAATATTTCAGGGTCGATTGACGCAAATAACTCGGCATTTGTATATCAAGAAGGAAAGAACCACTCGAGCTACCACAATGACAGTTATGTACCAAGATTTCTAGATGAGGCAGCTCCTGCTAAGATAGCAAGAGCTGAGAGAGTGTGTAACGGATCCCAGAACAAAGAGTGTGTGTTCGACTATGTGTTTACTGAGAAACTGGAAGTTGCTGAAGCTACAAATAATCTTAAGGTTCAGGCCGCAGAGAATAGTATACAATTAGGTAGGTTTCACAAGGGTTTGAATAAACTGAACTGTTCTCTTTAAATATTTTGTTACGTATAAAATTAACTTTGTAATATAGGATTCACACGTTTAATGTATAGGAAAAGTGAGAACACAAAATCAAATAGTGTTACAAAATATTTAACAGCGTAGTCTGTGTCATTTCATCCGGCACTGTTAGTAAAACCTTCAATTTTAACTTAATAAAACATCATAATATTAATTTTCCCTAATACATAAAACTTTTCAAAGAATCATTAAAGGAAATTTTTTAGTCAAGACAAAACTTCAATAAAGAATTTAATCGATATCTGATCATGGTTTTCATTTGGGTATGGAAAACAGTTGGGTTATTTAAATTGTGAGAACCCCAATACTCTTAAATACTCTTATACAGAAATTATAATAATAATTATATTGATATTACGGCTTTTTCAAAAGGCTGTTGGAACAGCAACGTTGAAGACATAGTGAATGACGGCACGCTTTTTCGTAGCTACTGGTGGCAAAGCGTGCGTGCTCGGCGACTTCATACGTCACAATTTTGTGAAACGTCCAATAAATTATAAACGGCTCGCCTTGTAAAATTATACGTCACACTGTTTACCAACAGAAATTATGGTTCGTTTGATGAATAATACTTTATCGTGGAGGACGAAGTTGAAGTGTTAATATTTGAGATTGCTTGCATTTTTTAGCTGTCTCAGTGCCATATCTGGTTGGTTGCAACACCGCTTATGTAACCTTAGGTCAGAACGTATCCTGTGTAGTTGAATACAGTGGAAAGGACAACATCGAGTTTATCGAAAATAATGTCGGTGCAAAATTTGACAGGGACACATCAACTGTAACTTACGTACAGAAAACAAGCTCTCCAGTTGATATACAGTAATTATTGGGAGTTACTTTTTGTTATAAACATAGAACTTGAGACCGTCTGGTATCGGTAAGAACATTTACCCGCCCCTTTGACTTTGCAATGCTCGTATTAGCTTCTTATGGTTTATACGTTTGTGTGCTATTGCATGCAACATTGTTGATCTGTGTTGAAATGAGAACCTGTCGAGGAAAATGTGAGGTTGGCGCACCCTAGAACCTGGTTTTAACCCCCAGTGGCAATTTGTTTTGCCAACAACCGCTCCAAGGCGGCAACCCCAAGAGTTCTCATTTTCGTTAATTGTTTGTGGAGTCTTATTTGAATTGACATACTTATAACAAACATGATCTCTCTCCCTCTCTTCTTTTTCGTTGCGTGGAAAGGCTGTGTTTTGTGGGTGTGGCGATTCCTGATATGCATATTTTACTTGTTTATCTCTTTTCATTGTCAGTGGGAACGTTTAATTATTATACAAGAACGCCACATGACAAAGACCTTAAATGTTATTTTACAACCTGATAATTAAAGACTTACAAAAATTTATTGCACATGTTTCTCATATTTCAGTCCTTTTCTTTAGTACGCATGAATGTAGCATTTCGAAGAAACTCGCAACACAGCCAAGAGTTTTCACAGTACCGATTATGCATAACTGTGTTTGGCTACCTATATGATCATTAACGATAAACTACACTGCATTCTGAAACAATTCGTGTTTTTCTTGTGTGGTATTTTAAGTTTACATTACGTGAGATCGCATTTCATAGATACATCTTCGCGCGAAGAATAAAATCGTTCCTTTTGTTGTTGTTTTTTAAATAATTGAAGTATGTAAAAAGGACATATAGATACTTAAAAATCTTCTGTATGTACAACTTTCTGTTATATATTTGTGTGCTTTTGCATGCAACAGTTTTGAGCCGTTGGATGGGTTGGAGTTATTTCACCAAGACAACTTGTACTTGTTTTGTGGAACGATAACCGGTTTGTGCAAGTGTGAGGTTGGTGCACCCTAGAACCTGGTTTAAACCCCCAGCGGCAATTTGTTTTGCCACTGACCGTTCCAAGGCGGTAACCCCTCGGGTTCTCACTTACGTTAATTGTGTGTGGCGTCCATATTGAAATTGATTATTGTAATACCATGCTCTCTTTTCTCTCTACTGTTTGGCAGTGTGGGGAGGCTGTGTCTGCTGGATGAGGCCATCCCTGATATGCATATTTCACTTTTTAAAAATGTTAATTGGTGTAAATATTGAGTTCTCAACCCTGGTCTAGGCGGCGTGGGCAGTAATATGCATTCTATCGCTGTTGATTAACAGGCTCAATCAAACTGAGCTTGTAACATTTTTATATTTGTCGTGTTTGGTTTGCTTTCAAAGCTCTATTTCATATATTCATGTATATTAAAATATTCTTTATGTAAAACTCAGTTTAACAATTTAGCTTTTTTTGGTAATTGTTTGATACCTATCCCTCTGTAATAGTTTTAAACCTGGCTGTGTTACATTCCGAGGTTTCTTTCCTTAACTCACAACACAGTATTCACATGGGGTGTTGGGTGTGTTGAGGTTCCTCCTGTTCCTTTTTTTCTGGTGTGGCAAAGGGGTAATAATAATATGGTGTTTTTTTTAATATTTTTATTTTTTTATTTTTATAAACTCACAACAACTTAGTCTAACCGATAATGGACATGTATACGTCATTTACATGTTAATATTTTAATATTATAGGGTTATTTCAAAGAATGACGTCGGACGATCTTCTTCGGTATTCAATTTTAATGTGCTCCTGTGTACTCAATGCAGCGGACATGGTCACTGCAACGGGAAAATTCGGGAGGATAAGGGATCTACACAAAACTTCAAATACTCTGCCTGTTCTTGTGACCCGGCATATGAAGGTTTAACAAATGTTTTTTCTAACTTTCCGAATGAATACAAAACAATAGTTTTAATTAGGAATATCATGTATTGAATAACAAAGTATTATAATGCAACAATGGTTATCGAAACTGAATTATAAAATGCATTCCATTTAAATATGAACTTCTGTTCAAATAGCGTAATAGTACTATATCCCACAGTTTGCTTCGTGCACCCTAGAACCTGGTTTAAACCCCCAGTGGCAATTTGTTTTGCCACTGACCGTTCCAAGGCGGTATCCCCAAAGGTTCTCTTCTTTGTTAATTGTTTGTGGCGTCCTATTTGAATTGACGTACATAATATAAATCATGCGCTCTCTCTCTCTCTCTCTCTCTTACCCTCTTCTTCTTCGCTGCGCGGGGACGCTGTGTGTTTTGAGTGTGGCGATTCCTGATATGCATATATTGCTTTTTTCAAGAAAATTGTTTGTTTAATAGGCAGACTTTATAGGTTATTATTATTCTTATTACTATTATTATAATTAGTAGTAGTAGTAGTAGTAGTAGTAGTAGTAGTAGTAGTAGTAGTAGTAGTAGTAGTAGTAGTAGTAGTAGTAGTAGTAGTAGTAGTAGTAGTAGTAGTAGTAGTAGTAGTAGTAGTAGTAGTAGTAGTAAGTAAAATCTTTTACACCGTTATCATTCTGGAATCAGTTGTTTTGCTGTAAGTATGTTTTCCTTTAAAAACGAACATCTGTTAGATAGGGCACATAGCAAAACGTTTTGTTTCTGAGTGATACAAGTTTTAAAGGAAAAACAATATTCCATTTTTTCTATTACAGTTTAATAATTTTTTAAGAATCCAGGTGTAAAATATCTGTTGATTACAGGAATTGATTGTGAGAACGTGTTTGATGGTTGTGCTGCAAGTCCTTGCTCCCACGGTAGAAACTGCACCAAGTTGTCTGCAGCTGAACAGACGACACTAAATCGTACCTACAATTGTTCAGCATGTCCATCTGGTTACTATGACGACGGTAGAGATTGTAAAGGTTAGGATGCTTTTCAAAAATCATATTACGTGCTTACTTGATAACGTTTCATTACAGATAAATGTGGGAGCTACATTATAGTTTAATGAATTGATATCAATACAGAACATAATCTTATTTTATTAGTACATAATGTAATTGATTTTTTGTAATAATTTTACAAGAACTGGGCATATGTGTTTTTAACATTTCTTTTAGCTTTTTTTAAACTCGCGAAGCGGCTATAGCAAAATGAAATATGGATCAGGATGGCCAAATTCAGAAGACACATCCTCCTTATTGCCAAAACGTAGAGAATAACAGAGAGTACGGTATAATAACCTTAATATTACCTCCTTGGAACAGCCATTGGCAAAAATTATGTCAATATTTGCGTTAGGAAACAAAATATAAAGTGTACAGGTAAATTGACAAAATCTGAAATCAAATATCAAATCAACGTGAATTTTGTAATTAGCAGCTTGCTGGCGTTAATACTGGAATATCATAAGTCCGCTAATATCTGACGACAATATCCATGTTCATTCACTGGTGTAATAACAACATGTTCCTATCTGTTTCTGTTAGATATCAATGAATGCAACGAACCCAATAAGCATTGCCAACAAACATGCGTCAATACCGACGGAAGTTACGTGTGTGAATGTATTTCTGGCTTCCGTGTAGATGTTTACAATGAGAACGAATGCAAAGGTATTTTCTCTAAAATGTAAAATGACAAATATAATGACATTTTAGGTTAGATGTTTCGTTGTTTCTTATTGCTCTTTAAAAGTCAAATACATTAATGTCTACTAAGGTAGACCTGACAACAGAAAGTATTAAATGTCATTCCCTTTTCTACTCTTTTGTAAAACAACGAAAGCCTACTTAACCTATAAAGTGATTTCGAACACGTTTTCACTTTTTACATATGAAATATATACTGAACACAAATAAAAAGTATCCACATTTTATGCTTATATTCTCATTAACATATTTTCATTTAATCAGGTACGCTTTGAATTGTGTTTAATTGGTTAGTCTCAGTTGTTTTTAATTTGAATTGTTCATAAACATAATCTTCCACACCAAGACCTAAGCAACGGCCATTCGAATAACAATTAACAATGGGTTACAAAACACTACATATTCAATTTAAAGGGAGGTAATTGGAAATTGTTGGACTTTCTAGCGTAGTTTATCGAAGACTACTTGTTTTATTGATGAATGTTTTGTGCTTTTATTAATCACAAAAGGTGGAAAGATTGATTTAATTCCAACCACTGTGACTACTTCAAAGAATCACTGATTTTTTCCTGGAACCCACATTACAACAAAGAGAAAGATAACCACGTTGTGGCTGCAGATTTTCAAGAACACTTTTTCTCTTTGCAATGATAACAGAAATGCAAAGTTGTCCACATACAGATTTCTCAGTTTTCGTTTTCAAATTTTACAAAATTTAAGAAAGGAAAGTGGATACTTTTATTTTTGTTGAGTATATGTAGATAAATTAGTGGTACCAGTTCAACGAGTTTACGACTTCGAGGTAGAAATCAAATGTACATTTTTTCTCTACGTCTTTTTCATTTTAAATGTATTTTTCGTTCGTAGACATCAACGAATGCGAAGAGGCATCTCATAATTGTTCACAACTATGTAACAACACTGTCGGGGGATTTGAATGTCGATGCTACAGTGGCTTCACTTTCAATACATCAACTTGGATGTGCACACAACATGAAGGCAAATATTTAAATTTTTATTTATCAAACGCATTGCTAGCATATCGTGTAGTTGATATGAAGATAAATATCTGGTTTAACTATTGTACTGAATATAATATACTTTTTTCTGATTGTTTTACTTCTACAGACAATGTACATTATATACTACTTTAGCGTCTAATAATTTGCTAATTTAAATAATACTCTAAGTTAATGTCATGCCTAAATGAGTTAAAGGCATGCGTGGTTAATAATTTGTGATTTAAACAATGTAAAAGAGCAGCGTCAGTACAAAGAATTTTGTATTTTTTTAAATTGTTTTCTTTGTAGTTTCAAGCTGTAATGATTCAATGATACAAAGATGCTCAAATACATCCGGCTGTACAACAAACAAGAGTGGAGAAGCCATGTGTTTCTGCAATGATGGATTCGAACTTAATCAATACGGGACTGCGTGTAACGGTAAGATTACAGTGTTACAGTGTTCATTTTCGCGTGTATGTTGACTATCTGTGTGTAAAAGATATACAAAAAAATTAAACGGTATCCGACAGTTGTAGACAATCGGTATTGCTTGTACAATTTTGACCTCCTACATGTTTTAACTGCCATTTGTGAAAATGTCAGTTTTTCTTTATTTTTGTCATGATCCTAGTGTAGGTGTACACTTAACAACTTTTCACATTTGTATCGGGCATTACTGAGATTTTGCTCTGAAACTTGCAATAAACATGCAATAAATACTAACAGTTTTATTAGTAAAACAAATATTCAAATTGACAGACAACTGACTTCTGACAATCATTTCGAATACTGGCACCCACAGAATAAAAATTCACAACATCAGTCAAGAACGCGTAAGACCACTATCATTTCATGGAGGTACATGCAATTCAGTACTGAACGACACGTTGGGAAATCCTAGCCCATTTCGGACGCGCCTTACCAGTTCACACCAAAACCAGATTGAAATTGCTTGAAGGTGTGGAACGACAACCGGAAAAAGGACTTGTCGGAGATATTTCTCAGAATTTAAGTTCTTTTGGTTAAGAACTGCTGCAGTCTTCGAAATGCACGTACATTATGGAAGTCGATAACTAAAAGTAGTAGGGGCGACGGTTTAAAGGCAAACAAACATTACGTAACATGACGTAACATGACCTAGATAGCGGCCATCTTGTTTCTAAAAATACATGACCTAGTTAGCGGCCATCTTGTTACTATAAATACATGTCCTAGATAGCGGTCATGTTGGAGGTAGTGCGGTTCTAAATTTAGAATGACATCACGGGGTTATTTTTAGAATGACATGATCTCCCGGAAGTATACGGAGCTGACTCGTATACCCGATCTAGAGCTTGGTTCGCGTCCATTGAGGGTCAGGGACTCGGCTCTAGACGGAGAGAAAATGTCAATAGCATTGCATAGAACATGTTGAGACGTTTTGTTCGATACCTTACACGCCATGGTTTCGTCTTAAAATAACCGAGATAACCCGTTGGTTCCGTGTGAATGATTTCACTTTCGGTTTGACCAAAGCTCTGACTTCTGCACATCGCACTTATTCCAACAATACCCAACATTCCTGTATTATGTCGAAATATAAACAAATACTGAAGACGCATGAATTATTTCACTTTCATAAATCTACTCATCAAATACATTTCTGTGATAATATGCAAAAAAAAAAATAATAAGCTGAAGCATTTTGCTTTTAATAAGTCCCACACAGAAAAAAATACGCGATGTTTATCCTTCAATGTCCAGTTCATAAAGGAACCAACGTTTACAATGCGTATCTATTTTCAACATTACGATCTTCCCAATATGGTCATACCGTTTCCGGACCCTATTTTTAGACTCAGGTGAGAAACTCATTAAATTGCGATGCGATCAGTCATAAAGCTGCGATTATTGGAAAAGTCATTAAATCACGGAAAGACCAGTGAGGCCTGTCTATTTTGCATTCAGGCGTAAAGTGTGATTGACGGAAAAGTCATTAAATCGACGAAAGACCAGTGAGGCCTGTCTATTTTGCATTCAGGCATAAAGTGAGATTGACGGAAAAACTAATTAAATTGCCGAAAATAGCCGTTGTTCCTAAAAATAACTTATGTTAATGATGAAGTGATTTCTCAAAATAGACAACCAGTCGAGTTCAAAACGTATGACGAGATTTCTAAAAAAAGACACCCAATTTCTTGTTTCTTATAAAACATCCAATAAGATGAAAGTCTCTTTCTGAAATCGAGGCTAAGCTTAGCGTATCTAGTGATAATGACGGAATGGTTTCTCAAAATAGACAACCAATCGTGTTCAAAACCTATGACGAGATTTCTTAAAAATAAGACAGCCAATCACAATCAAAAAACGATGAAAATAACATCCAATAAAATGCGTCAAACGTGGTCTAGCGCACTTTTTAAAATGCGGAGGATGTTCAGTTTCATTCGCACATCATGTATTTCGCACTATCAGATCATGTTTTCAAGCATTTGAATGCTTCAAACATTCAGGCATCTTGTTTCAACTGCAAAGATGTGATGTTAAAATGTATAAGACAGTGTTTAGAGATGCCAGACGTGCAAGCAATTTCTGGAAGAAAACTCCGTTTTGAAAAAAAATTTAACTTTCATATCGGGCAGCTGAGATGTTCCAGAAATCTTAGTTGTACCATACGAGTTGTATGTGTTAAAACTAATAAAGGATATCTGGTTATTACTGCATATCCCATTGAAGATTAATGGAAAAAAGACCGCACACTGTAAGTATTTTATACTTATATTGAACAGGTTATTGTATGTGAATTAAAATAAATTTAAGTTCTAAGACAACTCTAATAAACATACCTTTTTTTAAAATCACTTCTCCATGACGTTAGCACCTCTACTGGCCACCATCATCTCATAAACGTCATTTTCCTTTATGAAATGTTGTATTAAACACATAACGCAACATGATATTGATTTCCAAAAATTCCCATGAGCAGAGATATCTGAACCAGTTAGAAAGTGACTTATTTCGTGTGCCAATGTGCCTATGAAATGTGTCTCTGAAACATGATTCCCCACAAATATGTGAATCTGCGGGTTGCTACCGTTCAGAGTGTAACCATAGTAAGCGCTGTCTTTTCTTGAATGTATTATAATTTCCAAATCTGTTACGAGTGTTTTCCTTTCAGGAAAGAAGGTAAAGAGTTTGCTGATAACAGCTTTTGCAAATAAAACACACAAATTATAATTAACGTTACCAATTAATGCACTATTGTTACAGTCTGTGACTGGAACACAATATTGTTCATCAGTCCAGCAAATAACACTTTCTGGTGTAATTAATTCTGTAGTATACACACCATGATATTCTGTCGTAAGTCTCAAATTAACGTCACAAATAAATAAATTTCCAATTCCTGATGTACATAAAAATGCTATTGCGTCATTTACGTCTATAATAACATTTGTAATTTGCACACAATTTTCAAATTCTAGTACTTCCATGTTTCATATTTTCTTTGTGAATTTTGGCGCCCCAAACAAATATCAACGTATGCACAAATTATTAATTTACAAGAACGAAGGTATCTTGGACATTGGTCAGATAAAATTATGATTTCTTTACAATAATTTTAATGCAGTGGTTTCTAAATCTGCAAAAGTCATTAAATTGACCAAATAGCGGTGAGGCGTGTTTGTTTGCGGTCAGGCGTAAAATGCACTTGATGGAAAAAGTCATTTAAATCAGAAAAATGACAAATTAAAATGTGTTGACATTACATCATGGCCCAACGTCGCATTTTTTAAATTTTGACCACAGATATGAGCTTAGGAGTATGACGACATTTTGAAAATATATAAATATGTATACATTATCTTGAATTACGTCATTTTGACAAAAAAAGTTTTACCGGACTTCGTGAAGTTTTTACATTTGAGACATCGCTTTATTTATTTATTTATTTATTTATTTATTTATTTATTTATTTATATTTATTTATTTTATAATTATTCATATATGACGTTTTTTTTAATTACCGTTGATTATAGCACCTTTATCTCTGTATGTTTCTATTCTATTTTTCAGAGCCCGAATATCTACAGACAGGTCTCCACCAGGAAAAACTTTAATCTTCTTTCTGACCACACAATATAGAGATGACGAGGATGTTCCTACAAAGAACCAGTCATAACGAGACATCTGATGAAGTGATTTCTACAAAATTGACAACCAATCGCGTTCAAAACCTATAACGAGAATTCTAAAAATAGACAACCAATCAAAATCAAAAAACGATGACGACGTTTCTTTAAATAGCATTCAACGAAACCGAGGCTCATCTTATCGTATATAAGAACGAGTTCTCACTCGCTAAATTATTCTGACTTCAGAACTCAAACCGACAACATGTCAAGCTATAGATGTAAACTGGCTTTGGGAAATGATCGGTACGTACAAGTTTGCGAATGGAAGGGTGAGCTACGAGTGGACATACGAGAATGGGCGAACGACAAACCTACTAAAAAGGGTATAAGTTTAACTCTTATGCGTTGGAAGAATTTCGTAGACCTGTTAGAGTTCGTGGATATCGCTTTGAATGACAAACAAGAATACCACGGACATTTGGGAGGTAACGTGTTTTGTAAAGTGGCCGTAAACAACGCCTGTGTGGACATTAGGCAATATTGGAAACCTCAAGACGATGTGGTACCTACGAAAAAAGGAATATGTTTGAGACCTCGTGAATATCAACGTTTAAAAGAGGCTGTACCGGAAATTGGAAGGACTTTGCCAGAATTGGATGCGGTGGTGCCCTGTTATCTGTTAGGCGATCATATGAATCAGATAGGTGCTTTACAGTGTCCGGAATGTTCGCCGAATGACTTTCACAACTGGTGCTAAAGTGACTGACGATATGTAAATAGTGTAAATTTACATTTTTTTTTTAAAAAAGTAACATACCTTATGATTATTAAACATGTACGGACTTTTCATTGTTTATATGTATATATATATATTATATGTAATCGTCATTGTCTAAAAATAACATTCAAACCACAGCATAACTATGAATTGGTGAAGTCACGTGATGATCTAAAGATATCTACCAATGACGAACCGATTCTAAAAATAACCACCAATTGCAAAACACAATCAGTCTATATCAAGAAGACCACCGCATGAAACCATCACTTTGATTGAAGACACTAAACGAGTAGCATGGATCAAAGTGATTCTATCATGACCAACAAATTTATCAAACCAGATTTGATGTTTTACGAAGATAGACTGCAAACGTTTGAATATTGGTCGAAACAAATTAGACCGAATAAAGAAGCATTGACCAAAGCAGGTTTTTACTATACAGGCACTGCGGACAAAGTGACTTGTTTTGCCTGCGGGGTGAATTTGTCGTCATGGGAACCCACCGATGAACCCTGGGCGGAACATGAAACATGGTCTCCGGCTTGCATTTACTTGAAAATGACTGGTTACAAAACCGAGACAGAGAAGCAATCTAAACTGGGATTCGCCCCAGCATTTGGTCAAAACAGTGGACATACTTTTGGATTCGGGACAACCGAGACAGGGAAGCAATCTAAACTGGGATTTGCCCCAGCATTTGGTCAAAACAATGGACATACTTTTGGATTTGGGACAAACAGCATCACTGGATCCAATCTATTTGTGAAACGCTAGTCATGTTTGCACTGTTCTATATTACAGTGATGTTAATAGATGAATTGGAGTGGTGGTTGAGATGTAGACAGTTACGGATTGAAGCTAGAGAAGGTGCAGATAGACTAGCAAACATTTTAGGTGTATATATAGAGCAAAGAAGAACCTCACTGTATGCTAAATTATTGTAATTTTTTTATAAGAATGATTGACTGTATATGTAAATAAAACAAAATGTCAAACTGGAAACAGTATTTGTCTTCTATTTACTTTGATCCAAGTTCCCCTGCCAGTTTTCTCGGACCTGAAAAACTGTACCAGTATGTCAAGTCCCAAAACAAAATGAAGATCGGTAGACAACGTATAAGACAATGGTTACAGGACCAAGAATCTTATTCATTGACCCGGGGTGTAAGACGAAAATTCCCTCGCTCGAGGGTGATTGTGAATGGTTTGGATAGTCAATGGGATATAGACTTGATGGACATGGTTGATTTGTCCAAAGATAATGATGGTAACAAGTATGTGTTGGTGACAATCGATATATTCTCGCGATATGCTCACGTCCAGTCTATCAAAAGTAAAAAGGGTACTGATGTCAGAGATGCCCTTTATACTATTTTATCTGGACCAAGGAAACCCAATACAGTACGAAGTGATTTGGGTATGGAATTCAGATCCAAGGAGGTCAATAAATATTTATCTAGTCTCGGTATTCACCACTTTTATGCATACAATACAGAAACAAAAGCCAATTACGCCGAGCGATTAATTAAAACATTGAAACACAAGATATTCCGCTACCTGTTACAGAACAGAACAAAGAGGTATATTAACGTCCTACAGCAGCTTGTCAATAGCTACAATGCAACGGTACACCGTAGTTTAGGAGTTGCGCCTGACGCTATTACCCGAGGGAATGAAGGTGAAAGTCGACTTCAACAGTATTTGCTGAGAAACAAAAAACCTCACGCAACAACGAAAAGATACAAATTTAGAATTGGTCAAACCGTTCGTCTGTCGTACATCCGTGGCATATTCGATCGTGAATACTCGCAGAAATGGACCGGTGAAATATTCAAAGTGGATTCACGTTTCAAACGACAAGGTATTCCGATTTATGAATTGAAAGACTTTAATGGACAGGAAGTCAAAGGCACATTCAACGATCAAGAAATCCAAGCTGTGTCTGTTGACGCAGCCACTGAGTACCATATTGAGAAAATACTTAAAAGAAGAGTGAGAAACAAGCAAAGACAAGTATTAGTACGTTGGCTTCACTGGCCAAAACAGTATGACAGTTGGATACCGGAAAATGACGTCATCAATTATTCATAGTCACGTGATCTCCACTTTATTTACTGTGATCCGTACAGTTTACCGCATTTGTTTTATAGAAACCCTGAAGAAAACATCATGTTCATCACTAATATGGTGTTCAGTGCCAATATCGGATGTCATATGGACTTGAGAAATCTTTGCTATCGATTAACTAACGTCAGATACGATCCAAGACGTTTTCCGGGACTTATATGGCAGCACAAATCCATCGGTGGAAACTGTTTAATTTTCGCTAACGGGGCCATCAACTGTAGCGGAAAAGTAGCCTGCCCAAAAGAGGGACGTCTGAGACTGAGGCGATATGTGAGAAAGTTACAGAGACTAGGGTACCCCGTGCATCTCACAAAGGTTAAATGGATTACATTATCCGCAACGCATACCATGAATAATGCGATCGACATACCGAAGCTTGTGTTAGAAAGACCCATGGTTATTTACGAACCAGAACTATTTTCAGCCGCCAATTTTAGAGTAGAAAGAATCAACTTTAGCTGTTTTCATAGTGGAAAAGTGGTCATAACGGGCGTGACATCGAGGAAACAAATGGATGATATCGTATATCCTACACTCGTTGAGTTGGAACTGTATACACGTAATAAGGAGTGAGGCGGAATAAACAACAAGCATCCAAAAAGCGTACACTATTAAACTCAACTTCAAAATACTTTAATGAAAAGAAAAGACTGTTACTAAGAACTCGTAACCAGCTAAGCGTTATTCTGGACGGACCATCAGAGAAGCGTAAGAATGACACGAAACTAGGATTCATAACAAATCATGGATAGCTTTTACCTCTATCTCCATAGTCAAGATTCTCCCGACATACGTAAGAATAACAACCCTTCAGAGTTTTGGATCCAGCTCCCAAAATCGTATCATTTGGAGGGGCAGTGGGCGTGCGCTTTAACGGAAATTACGCTTGACTGCGATTTTACACCGATATCAAAACGTTTGTACTTGTGTTGCGATTTCATCGAAGAAACGTACGTAAGAAATACGCTTATACCTGTACTAAGAAACGTGGAAATTGGTACTAAATCTAAAAAGTTGCTGTCTACAGAGTTCACTCGACTGACCTATCAGCCGGTGACCGTCACCCAACTGACATCCTTAAGACTGTATATTAAAGACGAACATTTGAACCCAGTCATCTTTGGGACAAACGACCTACACTGTGTTATACATTTCAAAAAAATATGGGCTCGATAGAAGTATACGATGCGGAACAACAAAAATGGGTTCCTTATAACCCTGACCCGGAAGTCCTGTATCAACATTTAAAAGATTTAAGAGACGGATACGTTCAGCCTGATCATCTAGGGCGATATATTGTGGGCAGCGGCGCTAGAAATAGACAAATAGCCGAAATGAACAAACAAAAGGAAACACCGACAGTGAATCTGGTGTCGCCAATAGCGCAGGCCAATGAAATGGCGCAATCTGATGTCGACCGTGAAAAAAAGCGTAAGAATAACATGGCAAAAAAGCGTAAGAATGACCCCGTATTGTTTGCGAAATCAAAACAACCTAAATTGGAATATCTCCAAGATAACGCCTTCTAAACATGTCTCGTCAAGATTATCATCAAGAACATTTGTCATTGTTTGTCCCGGCTCCTACAGACACGTCCATCTTGTCCAGAGAGTGGATCGACTTTCGACCCGTGAATCAAGTCACAGACGCATCGGTTCTTGATTTTAACATACCACCCCAGGGGGCTTCGTACATTGACCTTAAAAGAAGTGTTTTAAATATCAAAGTTAAACTGATCAGAGGGGATGGTTCTCCGCTTCAAGACGGTGAAGGACTGGCACCAGTCAATCTAACGCTTCACTCGATATTTCGTCAAGTGGACGTGACCTTCCAGCAAAAGAACTTACCGCATACTGGAACTAACTATCCATATAAGGCCTATATCGATACAATACTCAATACAAACGTCAATGAACACACTGTTTTGGGCGGAAGTCAGTTGTTTTACAAAGATAATGGAGATGCGTCTACCAACGACGCCATAAAAGGATCGAACAGTGGTCTATATATTAGAGGCGTGAAAACTAAGCTCAGCACAATTCTGGACTTAGAAGGCCCTTTGCACTTGGATATTTTTCAACAACCCCGGTTACTCGTAAATGGAGTTTCGATCGGGTTAAAATTGTGGCAAGGACACGATTCCTTTCGAATCATAACGGATTCCCTGACTCCGGACTACAAAATTCAGATCGTTGACGCTCGTTTCAAGCTGTGCGTCCTAAAACCTACCAGTGCCATGTTGTTGGCCAATGAGAAAATGATCCAAGAGGTACCGGCCATGTACCCCTATCTACGGTCAGACATAAAAACCGTATCGGTAGCCGCGGGACAATATGGCTTTAGCGCGGATGACATGTTTCAAGGTCTTGTACCAAGCAAATTGATTGTTGGTCTCGTGTCAAGCGCTGCTTACAACGGAGACTACGGCAAGAACCCCTTTAATTTTGGTCATTACGATCTCAATTCATTGGGTTTATACATTGACGGTCAAGCCATACCCACACAGCCCCTACAACCAAACTACGCTTCAAATCAGTATACCGAATGTTATAGAACGCTCACGCAGCACAAAAAGGATATTCACATCAGCTTTGAAGATTATAAGAAGGGATACTGTTTCTACATATTGAACGTGGATCCGTTTTATACTTTCAACAGTAAAAGAAGGGGTCACTGCCGCCTCGAACTAAAATTTGGCACCGCCCTACCAGAGAGTGTTACAATGATTATGTACGCCAGTTTTCCAGAAATACTCCACATTGATCGGGCCAGAGCCGTATTTGTAAAATGAATAACTTAGAAATCGAACGTGTTTTGAGAGGATTCCCGGTTATGGTGCGCGCTGCTGACCAAATTACAATTCAACATGGAAGATTTGTTATTTGTAATACGGATACATCAGGAGGGAGGGGTAAACATTGGGTCACGTTTTATTTCAACGCCAATGGACCCTACGAATTTTTCGATTCTCTGGGAAAGCCACCGAACTACTACGGGTTTCAACATCTACTAGACCGACCCTACTGGATGAATTGCGATCAAATACAGGACTCTCATTCGAACGTGTGTGGACAATATTGTATTTTTTATGTCATGAACAGTGCCGCCGGAATGACAATGAAAAACATTGTACAACCATTTAATATTCGTAACAGAACTATGAATGATGACTTTGTTGTTAACTTTGTAAATAAGAAAAAATGGAATGTAATGTAAATAAAAACAAACAAGGAATGCATTTTCTTTGTATTTTATTGAATATGTGTTCATATGAATAAAATGTAGAAGAGTAAAATGTCTTTGCTTTAAAAAGATATCCAGTCCAGGTTTTTTGGTTTTGTCGTCTTTTTTGGTTCACGTATTCCTGGGGGAGGTTGAGGTACACTTGGGATTTTTGTCTTCCTTTCTTTATTTGTGGTTTTTACAAGCGTTTTGGTTTCATCGCTCTTTGACCGCTCGCCGAAACCATCCATAGTTCTCTGTAGTCTTTGATATTTCTCGTAAGGTATGAGAATGAATTTGTCCATGATTACTGCAACACGGATTCTAGGTAGGTGGACGCTGTTTTCACCAACATATAAATCAGTCTCTGTTTATCTCGTATCGCGACCTTCTTCTGTTGGTATCCGATTTTCCTATTACTCAAAAGGTACACGAATCGCCGCTGACGTTTAAGGCGAGTTCTCTCTGATGGAGTCAAAGGTATTTTAAACTTTAATATATTATAGGCAATCTGACATAACGCTCTCAGTTGTTGCTTGGTAATGGTGTGTAGAAGGGCTTTCCTCTGTGCAGACGTTGTCTGTAGTAACAATTGTAGGAAATGACGTTGCTGTCTGATAAGTTCCACCATTCTTACGTCAGTCTGTATATAACGGGATCTTCTGTAGGGAATATGTTGGTTCTTAGTCGGTACTTGTCTTCGCCATGAGGGCTCGTGTCTACCAATAAGTAACCATGAGTCAATGCGTCTTCATACGCTTTCATGAATCCTTTAGATTTTCCCGGGTAGAGCTGCCGACCAAGAATGCCTACCTGAGATACGTCTCTGACATTTCTCATGAGCACCAGGTACCAAGTGTTCAGCGCAATGGTTCTAGCGTGTTTTCCTCCAGGAAATAAATTTTGCGTAATCAGAATCACTGACACTTTTCTGTGATGACAGCCTTGGGTAAATAACAATTCCATGTCTTTACTTTGTGTGACTTGGTGCATTAAATCGTCAACAATAATCAGTTTGTGGCGTCGGTCACGCGTAAAATCATCTAGTTCTTCTACAGATGGTAGCCCTTCTTTACTATGAAAGTTAGGAATGGTCCGTTCCATATGGTCAAACACATCTTGATGTATACCGTAACAGTACAGTACTTGAGAAGGCGGGTCTTTAGAATACATATCCGGTAAATGTTTTAAAAACGTGTACACCCATTGCGTTTTACCGCTTCCGGTTTGTCCACTTATGCAAATACTCGAGCAGGGTTCAAAGGTTAACGTAGCTTTCATTATTTCTTGAGTTTTGGATTTGGCAACGCGTATCCTATAGAGCTACTCAACAAAGTGATCCACAATTCACTACTTCCGTTGTGTAAAGATAGATTAATGATCGATGTGATGATGATGATGTACACAATAATCATTTGACAAAAGTAGACAATTTCGGCCTGAGGTACTCGGGTACCTAACAAGTGCCACTTTTCTCCATTGGATCCACTTTCTTCTTCATGGGGTAAATGAATAAAGCTTTCCCTTTCTGGTATGTCGCCCGTATCCATATTCTTACGTATAACGTCTGGGTGGTATAGTGAGAAAAAAAACGAGTGTATTCTTACAATTTTATTCACAGAGATAACACTTATTGATACATACTTACAGATATTTTAATTTATCAAGACAAAAATCAAACAATCTAAGTCTAAAATTAAACAGTACAAAACAAAAATCAATCATCATGGGACAAAACTTAAACGATACATGACAAAAATCAATCGACAAGAGACAAAAACGAATCAGCATCCTATGGGAATTCACACGTTATAGGGTCAAAACTGATTCAACCGTGACATTTTTTGTTCAACATGAGACACAAATTGAACAATTCTTGACAAAAACTGTTCAATACATGACACAAATTGTTCAGTACATGACAAAAATGAAAACAACACGAGGTAAGCATATGAAAAAAATCACATTTTATATACAACAAACAATTTTTAAAATCAATATCCATAAGGTACGGTGTCAAAATTGTCCAGTTTTCTGCGTTTTGTATACACCATCTGATAACTTTTCTTTTCTTCTCTATTGTACAATTTTCTTTTTCTTTTATCTCTACAAATTTTACTGGGGTTTGTCACTGTTATGGTTTGAGTACTATTGGGGTCAGTCACTATGGCTTTCACACTTTCAAAATTAATGAGTTGACTATTTTTATAATGTAATGTAAATCCTCTGACTTTGCATGTTTCTTTGTTTTTGTTCGTTTTATACGCGTAATTTTTAGGACCGCCAGACACAAATTCTACGATGTGCTCCCCTCTACTAAGTTCATCCGTGAGTTCACCCAAGTAATCTCCTAACGGCGGATCATACTGTCCAGGGCGACTCACATAAATGACGCTGTCTGTATCGTAATACAGCACTCGCCTATCGAGCTTTTCGAGCACACTGTAGAGTTTGAGTCTGGCCCAGCATGTCGTAAATGTAGCTAAGTAGATGTTTGTTTTATTATCCTCTGGTTGACAGTCTTGTTTATATTGCCACTCTATTTGTATCATGTCATTTGAAAGTATATGAAAATTAAGAGGGTCTTTCGTCGGATCGGAAAACAGTTGGAAGAATAGGTTGGCCTCTAGTTCGTGAAAGAACTCTGTCTGGCGCATATTGAGTCTCTGACCAAACTTGCCCCAAAAACTGTTGAGACATAATTTGGCCAGAGCTCTCAAACCTGGATTCTTCCGAATGTTTTCCTGATCCATTATGACACCTTCTTTCTCTAAATATTGTTGAATGTATTGTGTCGCATCTTCTCCTGTTTTGATCCAGTCAGGAGGACCGCTTGCCTCTTGCTTAAACTTTAGAAATGTGTTTATGTAATTGGCAAACAGTCCACCTGTTCTGGTTTTGGGGTCATATTGCGTAGTTTCCTCCCAGTGGTATACTTCGTAAATCTTTTTAATGTGATACCCTAATTGAACGGCTTTTTGAATCTCCGGAGTGCACCAAGTACCAGTCAACTCTCTTTCTCGATCTGAACATTCACATGGGTTTTGATTCTCAGTATCAGCGCAGGTCCTACATAGTGGGAATTTCAATTTGTTATTTGAGCGATACGGAAGTACAGGATGATAGAGTCCTCTAGGTGGTAATATTTTTACTTTAGCGATTCCGAAATAGTTTTCTAAGTTTTTAAAGTCTTTGGTGATGATGGCGGGATGTCCTACGGGATACTGACAATACTTATTCACCCATGGATACAAGCTCGTGAAATCCACGTACTTGATTTGTTCCTGGTCAAGTACTTGGTAATAAAGTTGACTAGCATTGGTGCGACCCCCGAAGAAACTTTCTCTAGGGTCTAACCTATCCATTAAATCTAAACTTTTTACAAATTCTTTGAGTTCGGTGTTTTGATTCTTTTGTTTCTTGAATTCGTGGTCCCAAATGCAAACATATTTCATGCCTAACTGTTCAATGTATGCTTTCTTTTTCAATGTTAACGCGTACAGTTCATTTAATGATTGATTGGTGAGTGGATGGCGCGTTTCCTCTCGGTTGTCTGCGAAACAATCAGGGCATCCATGAAAGATACAACCGTGATATTCATAGGCCGTGTTTGTTTCTTCGCAGTAACCGTCTAATTTATAACGTGTTCCCGGTAAAGATTTCTCTCCGATATTTAAAGCGTGCTGAATTTTGATATTTTTCTTACACGCCATCCACTCTAACCATTGTATTGACACTTCACTGTATTGATCGTTGTAACCACTGGGAGGAACTTTTGCTATTGGGGAACTAACAAACTCTCTCTCTTTCACTTTCTCATTCCGTAGTTCGGTTTCGCGGATCCATTCGTTTCCCCTTTTTACCGATAGCTTCCCATCTAATACTTTAGCCGGAATCCAATCGTTGTTGCCTTCTAATTTCACTTTCCATTCTTCCTCCAAAAATTTTGTTCTAAAAACATTCATGCAAACGGAAGCTATGGTGACGGAATCGAATGGGTCCACGGCGCCGAACCACTTTTCATCTATCTTTCCTTTCTCATTCACGACCTCAACTTTTTCACCCGTAGCACTCATTAACAAGTCTCTAAATTTCAAACATGATTGCCTTAAAATATCTACATCGCTTCTACAATACTCTAACATTTCTTTTCTAAACTCAAACACTTCATTCTTTCTCTCATTCAACCACACTAACAATTCGGTTCTCTCTTTCTCACTCATAAAGTCGTGACCATAATATTGAGCATCTGGGTAAGGGCCTACATAATTTTGATTTTTGGCAGTATTGAAGTAATGAGGAAACCATCCTTTCTTTAATTCGGACAATCCAAAAGCGTTAGGGAGGGCCGACAATTTCATAGGTAAAAAGTTGAGACTGTCAATCACTTTGATATGTAAATCTGACTCTATTGTCATATACATAATCTTTGAACCACTGTAAATAATCTTGTCTGGTCTCATGGATTGGTCTATTAAATATTCTAACAAAAAATAACCGTCATAACCTTTCATATTATGCGCTAATACTTTGAAATAGGTGTGCTGCGGAGAAAATAACCATTCACAAAATTTTTCGGCGGTATCCGCTCCTTCAAACGTGACTTCTCTGAATCCGCATGTCCCGGGACACGGTCCTGGGTCTTCATTGTCATGCAGATCAGAGTTGTCACATTCATCGCAGCGTGTCCCGCACTTTGTACAAACAGATTCTGGAGTTAACGGTTTATCAATACATTTTTGACAGACTGAATGTGCTACTACAAAGTTTGGTCTATGCGTGGCTTTTCCGCACCAAGACGATTTACAGTGTTGACATTTAGAGCAAGATTTACATACCTGTTGCGATTGACAATCTTTACATCCATGTTTCGTGTTAGGTTTAAATCCATTTTCACATTCTGACACTTCATCCTGACTACATTCGAAATCGAAAAATATAAAGTTAGAATTATAATGTTCCTTTGCTGGCGTTGCTCTTAAGTAACATAAATGACCTTCCATAACGTATTGCTCGCACGATGTACACTGGTATTCTCCGCACTGGTGATCTTCTTTATTCCTTTTATCTGTTCTTATAACTTTGTAGCATTGAGGGCACTTCCAATATTTCTGGCATTGCGAGGTGCCGCTAGGCTTGCCTTTAAATTTTCCGTTCTTGTGGACCGGCTTTTCTTTATGATTTTATCAAAACATTTTGCGATCTACATTCCATATTGCAGTCTTGACACTTTACTAGATGTTCTGCTTTAGGGCACTGGTCTCTTTTACACACGATGCAATAGGTGTCGCATTGGTGACGTTCCTTGTTGTTAAAGTGTTTGAGACATTTGGAACAAAAATATCTGGCGCTGAAAAAACCCGTGATGCTGGTGATGGCGTGAAAGTGGTCGTCGTCCACGAGGTAAATGTAAATACAGGGACGTTCGTCAGTACTGGCGCTGGTGATGAACTTGTTGCCCAGCCTCGCACTGACCACCATCACGCGCACTCCCAGGACATCTTCAAACGCCTCCACGTCGTTTAAACTCGCGGGTCGGTCCATGGGTAGTCCTGCTTTCTGACTTAGTGCAATCGCCAGTTTTTCTTGTTCTTTCCTTTCTTATCGCATATATTTTGGTAGTGTTTCAATGAAACTTTCTGATTTTCCAAAACTAAATCCAAGTTGCTTTTTTTGCCGCGCTGTTTGGTAATTTCCTTCCATTCTTCATCAGTGCATCTACATAATTTTGCCCACGCCACTCCGATCGCTCTCGCCATACACATTTTATCGTTATTTTCAATGGTTACTATGGATGTTTTAAGTTTTAGCGAATTTTTTTCTCCTTTTAGTTTTGTGATACGTCGTCTCGGTCCGCCGCTTCCTTTCGGTAAATCGATTGATCCTACCGCTATCTCAAAACTGTCGTCAATTCCCAACTCTTGCTGACTGTTTAGTACTTTTTCTATGGTTTCCATGATTGTGTTGACGTTTAATTCCTCCCAGGGCTGTAACGGTATTACAATTGGGTCGTGTAAACCATCATGTTGTATCACGACCCTCCCCAAATCGTTTCCAGCTAAATTTCCCCGGGCTACGTCCAGCACCTCTTCAAACAATTCGTGTAAGCCTTCCCGCACGTCTCTCAATCGCTGACCGTTGTGCCTTTCGTCAATTTTGACTCGGTACGTTCGGTCCACCGCCGCATTTTTTGCATACGTACGCTCTGAGGTTTTCCTTATCGCGTATTTTAAGTTTGAAGGTCCCTCGTTCGGTTGGTGAGATGGTCCCGGTCTTGGCTCATCCCCACCCCCTATCTGTATAATTGGGGGGTTCCATTCCCCGTCATCGACGCATGCTCGACTGAGTTCTTCTACTTCTTCGTCAAATAGAAGAGCTTTAATCGCCCCTTCTATTTCCTCTTGTTCGTTGACGTAGTTTAACGCTAGTTCCAAGTCGCTATCTCTAGGTTGATGACTTTCTGTAATTGTTAGAGGTCCATCCAACATCTGCTGTAAGCTATCCAGTTCTTCATTGACAAATTCGTCCCCATACTCGGGATTCCTAAGTTGAAATAAGCGAAAATTGACCACCGTGGACTCTTGTATCCCCCAAGTGGCTGCGAAGTTCATTAACGCATCTATGTCGGTGAAAGAATTCACCATACTCTCCAAGGTTGCTACTACGCTTTCCATGTTGTTTGTTGTAATTCTAAAGTTAGAATGAAAATCAACGACTGTGCGCGTTTATATATACCTTGCTTCAAGCATCGGTTTCAGAACGAGACTCTCATCTTATTGGATGTTATTTTAAGAAACAAGTAATTCGCTTTCTTTTTTTAGAAATCTCGTCATAGGTTTTAAACGCGATTGGTTGTCTATTTTTGAGAAATCACTTCATCATTAACATTAGTTATTTTTAGGAACAACGGCTATTTTCGGAAATTTAATTAATTTTTCCATTAAGCGCGTTTAACGCCTGAACGCAAATAAGACATGCCTCACTGCTATTTCGTCCCTTTAATGACTTTTCCGTCAATCACATTTTACGCCTGAATGCAAAATAGACAGGCCTCACTGGTCTTTCCGTGATTTAATGACTTTTCCAATAATCGCAGCTTTATGACTGATCACAAGATAAACACGCCTCACTGCTACTTCGGCGATTTAATTAACTACCACCTGAGTCTAAAAATAGGGTCCGGAAACGGTATGACCATATTGGGAAGATCACGTGTGAAGATCGTAATGTTGAAAATAGATACGCATTGTAAACGTTGGTTCCTTTATGAACTGGACATTGAAGGATAAACATCGCGTATTTTTTTCTGTGTGGGACTTATTAAAAGCAAAATGCTTCAGCTTATTTTTTTTTTTTTTTGCATATTATCACAGAAATGTATTTGATGAGTAGATTTATGAAAGTGAAATAATTCATGCGTCTTCAGTATTTGTTTATATTTCGACATAATACAGGAATGTTGGGTATTGTTGGAATGAGTGCGATGTGCAGAAGTCAGAGCTTTGGTCAAACCGAAAGTGAAATCATTCACACGGAACCAACGGGTTATCTCGGTTATTTTAAGACGAAACCATGGCGTGTAAGGTATCGAACAAAACGTCTCAACATGTTCTATGCAATGCTATTGACATTTTCTCTCCGTCTAGAGCCGAGTCCCTGACCCTCAATGGACGCGAACCAAGCTCTAGATCGGGTATACGAGTCAGCTCCGTATACTTCCGGGAGATCATGTCATTCTAAAAATAACCCCGTGATGTCATTCTAAATTTAGAACCGCACTACCTCCAACATGACCGCTATCTAGGACATGTATTTATAGTAACAAGATGGCCGCTAACTAGGTCATGTATTTTTAGAAACAAGATGGCCGCTATCTAGGTCATGTTACGTCATGTTACGTAATGTTTGTTTGAGGTTAAACCGACGCCATTACTACTTCCGATAATGTTCGTCTGAATTGTCAATTATACAGATTTATTTTTAGTAAACACAATTAAAACAATAAAACTTAATGTTCTCCAACTTTAAAATAAGATAAAAAAAACACAAGTATTCGTACACACTACATTTGTTTATGTTTAAATGTGTGTACGTGCGGAAAAGTCTAAATATTTGTTATCGGCTACTCTTTGTGTCAGGTACAAAATTCAAGTACTTGGTCCAGACGTTTTAGAACGTGTGCCACTCAGTTGTTAATGTAAGGCCCGGTCACACAGCGATTTACGGCTTAATCACGGCAAAAAACCGTCAAAAAGTGGTCTCCCGTGAAGCAGACAATGTTGTTCGCCTTGGTGTCGAGTTTAAGACGAGCTAAAGTCGATTTATGGACGTGGCAGGACGCGGGGAGAATTCGAAACGGCGTCGGACGCGGCAAAAAGTTTTGAACTGCTCAAAATTTTAGCCCGCGGACAACCACGGGCGACACACGTGGTAAAGACGTGCAACACACGTGAAACACACGTGATAATCCGTGTTCCGGCAGTGATTAAAACTTGGGGAGACGCAGTGAGACGCGAAAGTTTAGCGGTCTGTCACTGGCAGAGCACGGTCATCGGACGGGTGTTACGCGTTGGTATCATGGGAAATAGCGTGTGTTTTGCGGCTTATCACTGACAAGTGGATTTTTCAGCGTACATAGCACTACCTAAGCCCGTTTAAACGACGTCTGGAACAAGTGCTAAATACGATTGTTCACTGCCTAATCACTTTAATCATCCAGCTTTGGCGGGAGGAGTAGAAGGCCTCACTTCTTCCACAAGGAGTGTTTCTCCCTCCTCAAGGGCTGGGGGGCCGACTTCTCCAAGCTTCATGGGTGCCTCAGGGGCAGCAGCAGGGGTGTCAGCAGAGGTAGTGGTAGCAGTGGTAGTGGCAGCAGTGGTGGTGGCAGGAGGGGTGGCGGCAGGGGTAGCACCTGTACATGAAAAATAAATTTATTTAGTGACAATTTATTTAGTGACATGCTTCTTATTTTCATTGTTAAATAGAAATTTGAAATGTAAATTTGAAAGTAACAAAATTTGCAAATGAAAAGACAGTGAATTGAATAAAAAAGGTACTGACCATCAACAGCAGCCTCAGCTTCTCCAGGAGCATCAGGACCAGCATCAGCCTGAGGGTCAGGGTCTGGACTGGCAGCACCAGCAGGAGGAGCATGCACCTCGCCCTGGACCTGGACTGTCACCTGGGCCTGTGAGTCTTGAGGAGCCTCATCCTCAGCTGGGGCCTTGGCCTTGGTCTTTATGGTCTTCGTTGGCCTCTTCTTTGCAGGGGAACCCTTCTTCCTGGGCATGATTAAAATAAAAACAAAAGAACGAACTTGCCTGAAGGTGTTGGACGGTAAAACTGTGAAGACCAGCCGTGCGCGGCCGCTTTTATACGTGGCAAGCTGCGCTTCCGACGACGCCGAGCCGTGATTAGGCAGTGCTATGGCAGTGGACTTCCCGTTTTTCGTCCGTGTTCAACACGTGATCAGCAGTACTACAGACGCGATGAAGCCGCGGCTAGCCGTGGTAACTTGCCGCTTTTTTTCCCACGTTTAAACACGCGCGAACCTATTTTTAACCTTACACGTGGCTGGAAGTGGTAAGCCGTGTTTAGGCAGTGTTTCAGCAGTGGAACAGCCGCTGACAGCCAGACCACGTTCAAAGCACGGCCAAGCCAAAATTGACCAAAAATTACCACTTACGACCACGTCCACTACATTTTCATGACTTTTTGTACGTGATTTAGACGCGGAGTTCTGTGTGACCGGGCCTGTAAGTTCTTATTTACCACTGTTGCCACACTTGCCCAACTCGCAACTCCACCCGTTTGTATTAGTTAATACATTACACTTGGTTGCTGAAATCAGTAATTGCACACAGTGATTTATTTAATATTTTTAAGACTTCTAAGTTGAGTTTGATTAGAGCAATATGCTAACATTAATATTGGTATCTATATCTTAAAATCACACTCGATTCCTAAATTCAAGATGAAATTCTTAAACTTCACAGAATGCTCTGCACATCATTATGGCAACAATTGCTCTCAAATGTGTGGAGACTGTAAGGACAATGCATCTTGTCATCATGTCTCTGGATCATGTGAGAATGGATGTGCACCTGGGTACCAGCCGGGAGATGTTACCTGTAAAACTGGTAATCTGATTTCGTGTACCTTTTTGAGAAAATAAACACTCAATTCTGGAATAACAGAAGTAAAGCAAGAGGTATATGTAAATAAAAGGTTTAAACGTTGCAGCTGACTCGCTATGAATACATGAATATTTCAACACACCGTACATTTAACTAGACTTCAAGCGGAAAGTCGTAACCTATATCGGAAATCAGTGGCGTCTCTTTTTGACAAGCTCAAATAGATCAAATAAGTATTTGCTATATTGAAAATTGCAGACGCTTTGAAACATCTATTTCTCTGTTGAATATATAATTCTTGTTTACGACAGTTTTAACATTAGCACTCAACCCACCAACGCTCCCAACTTCCTCTTTTGTGTTGGTTTAGTCATCTAATCATTTTGTTCAAATCAGTAATTGCAGACAATAATATTATAATCACGCTTATTTCAACATAAATTCTAACATTTTGCAGAATGTTCTCAACATTATTATCATGGCAACGGTTGCTCTCAGTCGTGCAGACACTGTAACGACAATGCGTCTTGTCATCATGTCACTGGATCATGTGAGGAAGGATGTGCACCTGGGTACCAGCCGGAAAATATAAACTGTATAACTGGTAAATTAATTTAATAGAAAAGATTAAACGTGGATTTTTTTAAGTAAATCTTCGTTAAAACCATTTAAACTATCTTTAAATTTACATTCAATTTAACCGCTTACAGCATTCCTGTCTGTTTATTCTCCTCAGTTGGTTTTTCTTATAAGGAAAGGATCAAGAGTGAACACGGTCCGTTAAGTCTTAAAGTTAAAATATTTAAGGTTAACATGCCGGACACCTTACTTGTTCTTCTTCCTGCACGAACGCCGTCTCGAACTGTTCGCATTTTATGTGAATAGTGACGGCCCCATTACCAAAGGGGCGTGATTATGCTTTTTAGACCAGATAAAAACCTAATCGACGTTGTTTTGTTGCTAGCGCTTAATATCTTTCTCGCAATTTCAATTTCAATGATTTTCAGTAAAAACCACAGAGAATATAGGGTAACAATAAAAATTTTGAATGTATTGTTTGATTACTCGAAAGGAGACAGACTCCAAGGACGAAAAATACTTTTTATATACATGTTGGTATTGGATATGTACAAAATTTCAACGAAATATAATGAATTAAGAAAAATAAAGTGTATCAATCTGACTTTCTTTATATGAAAACAAAGAAATTTAAATGTTTAATATGTATTTTTAAACGAAAAGAAAACAAAAAACATGAATATTTAACTCTTTTTTTTCCTGCAAAAATTCCGAGTTCTTGAAAGAAACCATTTTCCAACCATTTTTTGCAAGGACTGTCTAAATTAAAATGAAAAGACTACTGTTTAAACCAGTAATTCATTGGTTACATGACTATTTTAGTCAGAGATTTTCCTTCGTATAAACTTCAAAGTGCCCATGAAAATTGCTATGAACTGGCTCAATCATTCATTCTTTAATGTTCAGGTGGAAATCTATTAACCAGAATCAGACACAACGTAACCACTACCCAGTCTGGCACGTTTTAAAATTACACTGCCAATTTTGCTATAGACGGTGCTCAGAACTACAGCGTAGATACATGCCAATGTTGCAGTGTGGCCACAGGGTCAGCCTCATCTTGGTGGCAGATAGATCTTGGAAATGATTATCTTATTGATTTAGTCGCTCTTTACGGCCGATCAGACAGTAGGCAATTTTATCTAACTCTATACCGGTTTTAATAAAGATTGATAATAAATGAAACCATAAATGAGTTTGATTTAATGGTACTTGAGTTATTGGCAAGACATACCTTCATATACGTTAAAGTTATTGTTTTAACAAGAGTTAAAAAAACGTCAATTGTCATTAAAAGTTATTGAGAAAAAATACCGTACGTTTTCATAGAGATCTTTGAGGCTTTATTTCTGCCAATTATGCCCCGAAGGTAGTTAAAAGCTAGTTCAGGATATTGCTATTTTTATTCAAGGGAAGCAGCTTGGGGACTCATGATTCTTTCCGACGACCGGCATAAAGCTAATTTTTTATTTGTTTATGTTTTTGTTGTTCTGATTATATCTATAATGTGAGTGAAGACTTATAAATATTTGATAAAGATACTCGGTATCCTACATTTTTTTTTGTTTTGGCAAAATTTAATGGGCAGTTACTTTAAGTTTCAAATTTATAAATAAATTTAATTTTTATTACTTTACAGACCGTGTTCATTGGTAAATTAATAAATGAATTTTGCATTTTGTATTTATGCACGCATTGAACGTTATTAAACGTATTTTTCTTTGTTTTATAACGAATAATTACTTTTGTATATCATATCAAAATATTATTTTTATCTAAATGCAGATAAAAACCAGGAACAATTCCAAGGAGCTAGAGTGTATTCCGGACGGCAATCATTAATCAGTAATCCGAGTTTAGGACAGCCGATTTATACAGTACCGGACAGTATTGCTTTGCTCACAGGATATCATCACCTGCCGTGGCTCGCTTTTTCCTAGTCATTATTCCACATGACTTGCTGACCATTTGTGAATTTCTTCTAAAAGAATTTAGTATGTATATCTTTTACACTTTTTGTTTCTTCACCTAGTACTAAAGGATCATCGTACTATTCATTAACGATTCACTTATATAAAATACATACATTGACACACACGGTAATTAAAGTCCTCATTGCACGTTCATCGAAAAAAAATACAGTAAAACTTCGAAAACTCGAATACTAAGGGAGATTTGAAAATGTTCGAGTTTTCCATGGTTCTCGAGTTTTCGAGGTATTTCTTTATGAGGTCCGTTTTTCCAGTCAAGTCGTATAAACACATGTTTGTGACCTGGTTGTTGACTACGTTATCGGAATATCATCTAAATTATTGAACGATTAATTTGACACTGTATTTTGTTAAACCGTTATATCTGTTTGAAACCGGATTTTTAAACATTTTATGTTTACATTGTCCGAGAACTAGTATAATTTGTTACAAACGGTGCGTCGTAATTTTATACGCATGTAAAAATAACTAGGTCCCGTCAACTTACAAAGATACATGTTTCATATTCTTTTATTTGAGAAAAAAAATACAATTTAAATTCTCATAATTATCGTCTCAAAGCATCCGCCTAACGAGTGACCCTCAAATTATTTTCTTTCACCAGAACCTGTTTTTTATCGGATCAATAAATCAAAAACACAATAGACGCTGGCGATCGACAATTAACTGGCAATATAACCCGTCACAACGTGTGAAAACTACGCGCCACCCTTTGCCAATTACTCCCGAGAGGTGCGAAAAATTTATCGGTCATTTATTACTCCAATGTCAACAAACAAGAAATTTGCTTCAAGGGACCGACACCTGTCCTCGAGATTTCGAGTTTTCGAAGTTCGAGTTTTCAATGATATTTTTATATAAAATATATAAGAAAATTGCCGGGACCAGCAAAACAACTTCGAGTTTTCCCGAGTGCTCGAGTTTTCGGTGTTCGAGTTTTCGAAGTTTTTCTGTATCAAAATTTAAATAACGGCAAAAAGGCGTACAATGAAACTTTATACAAACAAATGTTACTAATATAACTTTAATTTCCATATGGTAAAACACGTTAGAACATTTAAAAAAAATCCCTAAAATTCCACTTACCTAAATTCACAAAAAATAAAAAACACACAACATCATGTTAAACGTCCACATGAGTACTTTGATACTGACAGCAATATCTTGTTTTCTCGTCACTTACATATAGTCCAGGCGTTTTCAGTAAAAATCGTTCACATTTGATTAAAACACCAAGATTAGCTTGAGATGTACCTTTTGAAATGTGATAGAGACCCATTTGATATCTTTCCAAAATGGTCGCTTTTTTTCAAGATGGCCGCCAAAAATCTGGAAAATGCTGCTATTTGAAGGATTTTCATCGTATAGTCACAATTTTGGAGTCTAAACCTATATTTTCAAGGATGTTCTAAACATTGAAAGCAAATGTAAGCACATTAGACAAATAATTAAGGAGCAAATGGCCTTTCTGTTACAGAAATTTTTAAAGATGGCCGCCAAAAATCTGGAAAATGCTGCTATTTGAAGGATTTTCATCGTATAGTCACAATTTTGGAGTCTAAACCTATATTTTCAAGGATGTTCTAAACATTAAAAGCAAATGTAAGCACATCAGACAAATATTTAAGAAGCAAATGGCCTTTTTGTTACAGAAATTGCCTACAAAAATTTATTAAACCGGCTGTAATAATATTTTATTCTGTAATTTAACGCAAAGTAAAGAATGTATTTGAATGTCAGACATAAGTACAGTGTTTTATTACCTCAATATGAAGAGTTTTATATTCTCTTCACCAGGAAGGGCAGGTCTATTGATCTCATACCACCAACTTCTGCTGCTCTCTACCAGCATGTCAGAAGAGCATCTTATCAAGCGGGTCATGTTTGGGGCCAGTCACTTCTCCCAAATCCCGTGTTACCTTCACCTGTTGAATGGGGTTGAATGAAAGGACCTGGGAATGCAAGGGAACCCTATTGGTCAGATCTGCCTCAAGCATCAGTTTCCTGTAGTGATGTGCCGATGATCGGAAGACATCGATTAGCGACGTGTAAATGCTTCCCGATGTCGATGATCGATGTCGTTCTCTCATAATCGATTAACAGTTGAGACATGCGCAGTTCAAGAGACAAAATATAAAGGTACGGGTTCCGGCTTTTACACCGGCCATAAAGGGAAATCACTTGAAAAATTGAAAATTAAAATGGCGACCCAAGAGATTTACGAGAACCTAGGCAAAAAAATTAATCAGAAGCACTTTAGATTCTACAAGATTAACAAGAGAACTTCCATCGCACATAAAAATCCTAGACCTAACAAATGGCATTTGCATAATTTGTTGCAAACAGTACAAACATACAGGCAACAAGCAAAAACGCAAAATGGCGCCGATTTTGTCGAGCGTCTGAGTTGCGTAGCTATTCGACGATGGGTAAAATTCTTCGAATAAATATGTATTGCATTAACTAGACCTCTTATCTTTTGTCTTCAGCCTTAAATCAGTATATTATTCATAGTAAAATGCAACATTTTTGCATTTGAGAATTCATTTGGCACATATAGAGGGGTTTAGTTCAGTTACACAATCCTTTTTGCCTAATTTTGGGCAGCAATGATTTTGATTCGGTGTTTGGTCAGAAAGAAATTATGTATGCTACTGATCTAATACCATTTGTAAACCTAACACTGCGTTAAGAAACCGATTATAATCGTGAAATCGCATCGGAAAGGGCAACCGATTCCAACCGATGATCGATTATGATTTGCAACCGATTTCCCAACACTAGTTTCCTGTATGGAATTCCTGAAATATGGATGTGTCAAAGGCTGCAAAGGAAGATGCAAGTGTGTGAAAGCACAACTAGAATGTACAGCTCTGTGCAAATGCGTGGGGGATAGTGACCGTGTGTGATTAGACTGTTTACTTAAATTAGTCCTTTTTAAGTACTGTACCAGCAATTGATGGTTACAAGGATAAGACCTATTTTGGGATTAAGTAAATATAGAACTCTTCATATTGAGTTAATAAAACACTGTACTTATGTTTGACATTCAAATACATTCTTTACTTTGCGTTAAATTACAGAATAAAATATGATTACAGCCGGTTTAAAATATTTTTGTAGGCAATTTCTGAACCCAAAAGGCCATTTGCTCCTTAAGTATTTGTCTGATGTGCTTACATTTGCTTTTAATGTTTAGAATATCCTTGACAATATAAGTTTAGACTCCAAAATTATGACTTTACAATGAAAATCCTTCAAGTAGCAGCATTTTCCAGATTTTTGGCGGCCATCTTGAAAAATTTCTGTAACAAAAAGGCCATTTGCTCCTTAAATATTTGTCTGATGTGCTTGCATTTGCTTTTAATGTTTCGAACATCCTTGACAATATAGGTTTAGACTCCAAAATTGTGACTATATGATGAAAATCCTTCAAATAGCAGCATTTTCGAAATTTTTTGGTGGCCATCTTGAAAAATTTCTGTAACAAAAGGCTATTTGTTCCTTAAATATAATTGTCTGATGTGCTTACATTTGCTTTTAATGTTTTGAACATCCTTGAAAATACAGGTTTAGACTCCAAAATTGTAACTATACGATGAAAATCCTTCAAATGGCAGCATTTTCCAGATTTTTGGCGGCCATCTTGAAAAATTTTTGTAACAGAAAGGCCATTTGCTTCTTAAATATTTGTCTGATGTGCTTTCATTTGCTTTTAATGTTTAGAACATCCTTGAAAATATAGGTTTAGACTACAAAATAGTGACTATACGATAAAAATCCTTCAAATAGCAGCATTTTCCTGAAGTTTGGCGGCCATCTTGAAAAAAGCGGCCATATTGGAAAGATATCAAATGGGTCTCTATCACATTTCAAAAGGTACATCAAAAGCTAACTTTGTGCAAAATTTAGTGCTTTAAACCGAATTTGAACAATTCCTCCATATTTATACCAAAAAAGAAAAGGCTGGACGAATATGTAAACTATAGATATCAGTAAAAAGTGTGTTTGACCTTCAATTTCATGGTCGCTTCTGGTCGCGTAAACGGGTGACAAACGTTGATTTCTCTATTCATAATTTAAAGTTCTTTAAAACGACACACCATTATTTCATGGTCATTCTTCTCATTTGGGAATTATTAATAATGTTTTATGTTGCTTAGTTTTGTGAATTTTTGTTAATAAATCTGTCGTTTTTCTTTACTATTCTACCTTTTTTATTGATGCAAAACGAAGGTACGCTAATACCGATTATTTGGGGAAAGTCTTGTTGAAGCGCATTTTGCTGTTACACAGAGTTTGAGAATATGATTTCTACCTTAAGCCAAGAAAGAACCTAATGCGATCTAAAACATTCCAACTTAAATGGACATAATTCGGTGAAGAAGTATGGTACCTGACAATCCAGTATAATTGTGAACAAGAATACAAAGTTTTAAATCATTTCACAAAAGAAATTGCATAAAAACTCTGCCCATCAATTCTATGTCCAAACAAGCGAACAAATCGCCATAATTTAAATAAAATACAATGTAGAGTTATGATTTATTCCAGGTTATGATAGCTTGTAAAATACAGTCCACACTCGTTGTGTCAAACTCGCTTAAGTCGAAACATCGGTTATCTCGAATTAATTTTATGGTCCCGTCAAAATGTGTTCTTATTACATATAATATTACGCCGCTTAACTCGAATTCGACTTAAACAATGTTTTCATAAGTCGAATTAAATTTAGAACCCGCCGGCTAAAATATGCTATATAAAATCATCGGATAAGTCGAAGTGTGAAACTTGCCGCGGTCGAACAATGCGCGCGGCTTCTTCAAAGAGAGAACTTGTCGGCAAACAAGATACCATTATTTAATCATTATTAACGATTATCACCTGTTCAGTAAAATGTTCGCTTATTTAATGCATTCGGATGTAAAATATTTGGATTTGTAAATGCAATTAATTTCAGTTTTCAAAAAACATTACAATAATCATGACATTGTGACATCCAGGCCAATAAAATATGAGTTCATCCGTTTAGGACAACACAGGCAAAAACAAGATCCAAACGTAATAAATTCTCCCCCAACAAGACTAAAGCAGAAAAAAGCTCCAAATTAACGATAGTGTTGTGAATATTAATTTGAATTAGTTTACGTAATAAAAAATTTCGAAAAACGACTCAGAGTGAAGACGACGACGATGTTTAATTTACACAAACACCGAAACTTAACGATGATGTTTTTTTAACATGTAATAAATATAATTAAGCTGATTTTTTCTGTTCTGTTTTGATAAACTTATTGATCCATTGAAATGTTCATCAACGAGTACTAGCACTCACAATCATGTCAGCATTAGAAACATATGGGTATGATATTCGTGCATTGGCGCCAATTCGGATGTGTCGAACTTCGGATATCTCGAATTAAAATGTGCGGTCCCGGCGACTTCGACACAACGAGTGTGGACTGTAAGTTGAAATGGGTTGTAACTTGATTAAATGGAAGTAAATGTCTTATTTAAGATGTTCGGGAGATGTCGATAAAGGTGGTGATATAGACTTGATAAATAAGTTTGAAAAATTAAGCTAAAGTAACTTGTAAGCTAGCATGAGTTTTCACTCGAGTTTAACCAAAACGATTCAGACTTAGTGGATTGGCCTTTTTATTCAGTAATACAATTTAATCCGAAACTTTTTGTTTGCTTTGAATGAAAGATGGGTAAATTGAACTACTATACGATACGATATGGTGCCAAACGATACAAAAACCATAACATACCATAACAAACCATACGATTCTATATACCATACGGAACGGTACGGTACGATACGATACGATACGATTCAATTCAATACAATGCAATGCAATACAATATTGCAAAACAAAAATATATTGTAAGGTGTCAGAATTGTTTAATCATAGAATTAGTATCAAAGGCTCTTTTATATTTTCTCGAAAATACTGCGTTTAGTTTTTGCTTTCAAAAGTACAACAAATGAAGCATAGTGATCAACATTGTCTGATTCAGTTACGATTACATTCTTCAGAGAAATAAAAACGATAACTCTAAGTTTGTGTGATTTATATGACATGCTCAATCAAACAATGAATTAAATGGTTAGGCCTAGCGCATGTAGCAGACAGAATAGCTATAAGGAATTAGCAGGAATTCATGTAAAATGTGTACAGTTATCAGTACGAATACAGGAATAACGTTTGCATTACTTTTCAATCGTCCCTCTTATCTGCGACTATGATTAACGACTTGAAACAAATAATTATAGGTTATTATACATTTTACTGTACAATACGGGAATATATTTGGACGAGTACACAGCTTGAAAAGCCATATTGGACTAGCCGATAGGCGAGTCCAATATGACTTTTCAAGCTGTGTACGAGTCCAAATATATTCCGTATTGTACAGTTAAATGTATAATAACCTTATTATTATATATCGTTAGTGCGCATGTACCCAACCGTCCAATATGAAATTAATATATATTTTTTGGATCCAATACGAGAATATATTGGACGGTCACGTAGTACAAATGCAGATTGTTTAGTGCACATGTACCCAACCGTCCAATATGGAATTAATATATATATATTTGGATCGAATACGGGAATATATTGGACGGTCACGTGGTACAAATGCAGATTGTCGATTGGTTACATTTATTAGATATATAATAATACACATTACTGTTGATAATTATGTGGGCTAGGTTTTAATCAGTTCCCGGCCGAATAAATAACAACGCATTTTCATCTAGTATCTCTATAAAAATCACTTACCTTGATATTAATTAAAATCATGTTTTGGCTTAAAATAGTCAAAGCTCGCGTATTTTCAGAAACAATCAGTCTAAAACGATAACCAGTGCTACTATATTATCATTGAACGAGGTACAAGTAAATATAACGTTTGTACTCTCTAAAATTGCATGCACTAAGTATCCCGTAAATAACCATTGAGTTTTTTTCTGTGAAAGTTTTCAAAATGTATGTTACATGTAGTTGGCAAGGCTGGGCATTTGGTGGTGGTTGTTGTTACAGATGTTACTGCCAAGGTGATACAAGATGGAATTCGGCAACGGGGCATTTTTACAATAGCCAGTGTGATTCTTGATGGCAAAACTTCTGTTTTGATATTGTTATCTAGATATTAAAATCACGATCATTTTACAGAATGCTCTCCATATTATTATGGCAACAATTGCTCTCAAGTGTGCGGACACTGTAAGGACAATGCGTCTTGTCATCATGTCACTGGATCATGTCAGAATAGATGTGCACCTGGGTACCAGCCGGAAGATATAACTTGTCAAACTGGTAAACTGATTTCGGCTGAAATTTTAAATTTGAACGTGTATCGTAAAGTAATACGGAATCGAACCTACGATTTCGACGCGCGATTCCGCTTACGGTATTGCGCTTGAGCAAAAAGCAGTACCTTGAAATTTTGAAACCTTGTCTTCCAGTTTGCAGATAAGGCTTTCTGATTGGGCAATATGACTTTCATCCGGGTGCAATAGTCCAGATTGCTTGCTTCCGGATTTTAAAACTGAAAAGCCGCCATTCTCGATTCACATTTTCAGAAGTTCTTCTTTCATATGTTAGATAACAATTAAACTCGCCAAAAAATTAAGGTAAATAAGTATCTACATTGATTAAATCCTAATATTGTCACAGAGTTAGGGTCTAACAGTTGACTCCAACGTAGCGATGCGTATTACGGTAGTTGTTAGGTTTGGGTTAATTAATTAAAGTACAGAGTGACAAAGTAACATTTACAGCGGTTTCCCAAGCATTCTTAACATTGGAAATTTACGAAGTTTTTTTTTTTTATTTTTTTACTTCAATAGAGTTCTTTCAAATTGTTGTGCGCATGCGTCGTACTCCACGTTTAGGTACGAAAATATTGGTTTTATCCTAAACCGACGCGTAAGGGGGCATTTAACGGTGTCATTGCTAACAGAATGAACGGACATGATCACGTTGTTGTCTTAAAAATTATGATAAATTATAATAATAATTATGACGAGGCATAATAAATTCGAGTTTTACGAATTTCCGAATATTACAGGCTTTAAAAAGTCTGATCGGCAAGATTTGACTGTGAAAAGTGTAAAACAATCAAAGACGTGGTTGCAAAATTGAATCATGAAGTCTTATATGAAACCAAAGACCATGTGGATTACATGTTACTGTATATTTGCCAAAGACACATATATAAGCGCCTCGAGTTTTTCTGACAAAATGCGTTTACTTTAAAAATATATTTTATGTTACATGATCTCCCTAAATTGGAGGTAAACGGATGAATTCAACAATGTATCGCCGTTGTAAAACGCCCGTTGAGCGTTCTTATTTTGTTTACTATTTTATTTCGTCCAAACATATGTTTAAAAGTAACATTTATTGTAATCATTCGTTTATTTCTTTCATCAGTCCTGGTTTTACATTATTTTTTATGTTTAAAAACTAGAAATCATACTTTGAACACGACCGTGTTACTGTTTATTGTCCCTATATATTTGACAAAATATTCCGATTTCCCATTCAGCCCAGAAAACGATGGTGACATTTTAAGGTGCGAAAACTTGTTTGACATCTGACATTTGAGGAGACTTGAAATTAATTATCTCAAATCATTAAATTGAAAGTAACTGTTATTGTCACTTATAGCTTTAACTTTTCGAATACCTAAACATTTTCATGAGATAAGTCCCATATTTCTATAACTATAATTTGTAGCGTTGAAGTGGCCGATCATGTAGTAGTATACGTCTTATTCATGTTATTATAAACATCACTTTTTTATAAAATCGTCATCCATAGTCAATAAGATATTAGTTTAAGTCGCATTACATGAATATCTACGTGTTACGGGAATGATGAAGAAAGACGATAAAATGTCCGCAGACCTCCTAAATCTCAGGATTTTATCTGAAATCTCCGGAGTGTAAGGTTCTTCTCCGGATCTTAGGATTTTCAGGCAAAATCTCAGGATTTAAAAAATATTCAATAAGATAATTTCATGAAACCTAAATTTAAATTAATTTAGAATGGGTTTTTCAATTAAATAAATTAATTTTAAGAAACTTGGTCTTGGTCCCGGCTCCCAAATTTCCTGTTTATTGAGAGATTACGAGAACCTGTACATGTGTGCCTCGGGCACACATGTACACAACAGCTACGTGTCATAAAACTAGAGTTGGTCCTGAATTTCGCACTCCCCTTCATTTGTTTTGGTCCATGGTCATTTTGATTTTAAACATAAATGAAAATATTATATTTCTAACCTTCAGCGACAACAACAACGAACTTAAACATCAAAATAATTTTAATTAAAAAAATCTCTTTGGATTTTTTTGAATAGTTTTGGTTGGCCTGGCGTCCGGCAATATTCGTTTGGATCAATCAATTTAACGATTTCAAGGGTTGTAGCTGAAATCATCCTATTATGTAAATAGGTAATATTTATTCTCAAAAAAAACCAAAACAGGCAACCTAGTCGCCGACGAGCTACATAAGAAATATATGTCTCATTCCACAATTAATTATAGCATTACCAAAAATGCCGTATTTACTGTAAAACGGTAAAATGTCCGATAATGTTCTTCTGAATTGTCACGTCAGATTTATTTTCAGTAAACAAAATTCACGTGTTTATTTTCATTAAAAAAATCAAACAAATCCGTTGGATACTCGCATCCTGAAAATACCGCGATAAACAATGTTAAAATGCGCATAACCTTTCTTGATAGGCTTGTAAATGATCATAACGTTTTCTTTAATTCTTCGTTGTTTGACTGAACTCACTTATATATAAATTTGAAATGATTAATCAAAATGTTCTTAATTTTATAATCTCTTAGTCATATTAACAATAGTAAACGATGCCCCCTCGCGTGCATTTATCGACTAAATATGCTCTTCAATTTTAGAGAGCGCTAAGGGGAGGTAACTCTATTATCAACAAGAACAGTTAGTTTAACATTGCAGTTTAGATATAGTTCGATTTTGACCCTTGAGCTGTGACCTTTTGGACAAGTCCACTTTTACTATACCAAATAGGTGAAGTGCGTCATTTTACAGAGTTACCGTTAAATTTCTTTAGGCCTAAAATAATAGATTTGTTTCTGGTTACCCGACCGACCGTCTCTCTTTAGCGCCGACCGTAACTTTTTTTCAGCACTCTCAAAATAATTGTATGAAAAGCGGACCGGGTTTTTGACCGACGAAAAATTCTGTTATTTTCGGACACAATGTCCGGTGCAAAATAACAGCCAGCACCGTTTCATTTTTGAAATTTTGCTTTCACTTTCTTCTCCGGTGCTATTTTTAACTGTTAAACGCGTGATTTTTGTCCATGTATCATTATATGTAAACCCTGTTGCGTGTGCTTTCGGATCAACGTTGCTAATTCCATGATTGAATTCGCCGAGGTAAACAATCATGGATGTCAACGTTCGGCGAGCCAGTAAAAATATTCTTTTTGATCACCAACGACTTTATTGAAGAACTAAGGAAGCAAAAAGATTAAGAGTTCTGTTCGAAGTGCATACGTGATACGGCGTAATGCAGAATCGTTCAATAATAGCTTTATGAGTGAACAATTATGTACTGATATTTGTATCGTAAAATGAGTGAACAAAACAGCACTGATCAAATTATTAACCCTGCTTTGGTGGTAGGGATAGAACTTTTACCATCATTGACGGGATATGTATATATTTGATTATGTGTTAATTGCAACAATATCACGAATGTAAAGCTAAAAAAGACTTAATACGAGTTGAAAGTGAGGCACAGTGGTTGCAAAAAGTGGTAGGTATTAAGGTAAGTATATCCAACATATTTTTTACAAAACTAGCCATGAACAAATCAACAATATCCATGCATTAAACCACATTACGGCATTACACATCTAATTGTAATTAAAAGAATAATTATTTATATTACATGTTAATCAAAACAATTCAACTTTAAGTTGAAACACTGGTTTATTAGTTTCAATGGAATTACAGTATAAAATGCAGTGAGTTTTCCCTTTTCTACACTTCAATACCTTAAAAGATACCTCTAAAAAAGATAGATACATTTCCGGGCAAACAAACTGTAACCTGTTACCTCTTTTAAACAGCTTATTCAATCAGCAAACTAGGCCTATCCGTTATTGAGACGTTATTGGTACATGTACTTACGTTCAAATTCAATTGTCTCTTTTTAATTATCACATAATCCGCACAATTCAAAAACAAAAAAGAAATTTTCTCAAAAATGTTTTAAAAATACTCGTAGATTAATATACATTTCTTTGATCCGCCTTCCCTGTTAATTTCATACGG
>JAZAYU010000926.1:0-122428 GCA_038501625.1 Corbicula japonica | reverse complement strand
AATGAAATAACTTATAGAATACAATACGGATTTGGAGATCCAAACTCAACAGCAAGCATAGACTCACAAAGCGGAGTAATACAAATTAATAATCAAAAACAAGACACTGGTTCTGGAATAGTGTATTTTGTTACAATAAACACCACTCTCACAGCAACAGCGGCAATAGGCAGAAAATCTGTAAATGTTAACCTATTAGGCATTGATCCAGCAGAGTGTAGTTATAATAGCACAGTACCGAAAAACGGCACTGTATATGAAGTAAGTACACCAAGACATTTATTAGCTTTTACTATATCAAATACAGGGTTAGATAAAGATTATGTGTTAATGAATGATATTTCATTAACACATAGCAATATAGATTGCCGTTCTTATAAAGATGCTGACAACAAAATAAATTTTAGCCGCACTCCACAAAGAACTTTATCATTTACAAATTTTGAACCTATAGGTGATGATATTAATAAATTTACCGGTACTTTTAATGGAAACAATTATACTATATCTGGTTTAACAATAGCCAAGCCAACACAAGAACATATAGGCTTGTTTGGACATATAGACCATGCTACAATACAAAACTTGATTATAGACCATGCGGGGATACACGGTAATCGCTATGTAGGGGCACTAGTAGGAAAAGCAGATAACAGTACCATAACCAATATAGGTATGAAAAGCACTAGTAACACCACGGTCAGTAGTATTAATTCTTCTGTCGGAGGACTGGTGGGGAAAGTAAGCAACAGCACTGTCAGTGGCTATGTGACGGGAGCAGTCAGTAGTACTGGTGGACATGAAGTTGGTGGGTTGGTGGGCTATGTAGATAACAGTACCGTCAGTGGTTATGCAACAGGAGCGGTCAGTGGTAATTTTTCTATCGGAGGGCTGGTGGGGGAAAGTGACTTCAGCACCATCAGTGGCTATGCGACAGGTACTAATGATGGAGATGTTTATGTCGGAGGGCTGGTGGGGAAAAGTGAACGCAGCACCGTCAGAGGCTATGCGACAGGAGTGGTCAGCGGTTTTCGTGAAGTCGGAGGGCTAGTGGGGTCTGCAGATTTCGGCAGCATCGTCAATGGCTATGCGACAGGAGCGGTCAGTGGTGCTCAAATTGTCGGAGGGCTGGTGGGAAGAGTAAGCTACAGTACCGTCAGCGGCTATGCGAGGGGTACGCTTACTAGAATTTCTGGCACAGTAAAAAGTTTTGGATTATTAGTTGGCGAGGGGGATGCTACCGGCTACCATTCAGTTGCCGAAAGCACATTTGGTGATACTAACACTAAAGCCGATGCAACAGGAGATAACGGCACAGCTATAACAATGGGCCCAGCAATAACAAGTTCTGCCTCATTTAACCTTTTAAGTTTTGCTACCGATGTGGGCAAGTGGACATGGGTTGCGGCTGGGCAGTGGCCAGCAATAAACATAGGAGACCTTGATACATTGCTAGGTACTACAGTAAACGGCGACGACCCCAGCGAACAGCCAACTAACTAATAGTTGTTTTCGGCATAATATGTTGTCTTGAATTTTACGCTCCCCTCTAATAAATAAGAACCATTGATGGGTTTGCCATAGAGAGCAAAAAATTTTAAGCTTGCTGGGTAGATAGACATAAAAACAATTGCAAAATCAACTAGGCTTACTCAAAACAAATTAAAGAATTTTAGTTATCTTTATTTTCTGTAAATAAAACTACAAATTTACTATAATAAGTTTATGATATACAACACAAATAAGTTTATGATATACAACACACGAATGAACTCAAACCCCAAAATATATTTAAATATAAAATTACATGTATTTTTGGGGACACTACTTTTTATTGCAGGTTCTGTAAGCTCTTTGTTTGCCACACCACAAGTAAGCCGAGTCGCAAGTTTTTCTGTAAAAACAGAACTGTATACTTTAGAGTTTGAAGAGGTGCTTAGCCAACTAAACCATCCTTGGGGCATAGCGTGGTATGGGGCAAGCGGTGTAAACGGAGTATCATCAGTTGCAAAAAGCACTCCCTTAGGTGCTAATCCTCCGCTCCTTGTAACTGAGCGCAATGGTGATGTGTGGCTTGTGCAAGAGAACAAGATTAAAAAAATTACTAATTTACCAACAGATGTGTATAAGAGCGGGCAGGGTGGTTGGTTTGATGTTGCTTGCACACGCGATGGGTTAATTTTGCTTAGCTATGCCCGCGGCACCGGTGCCGAGAACAGAACGACTCTTATTTCTTTTACGCTCAAAGCCACCGACATTAGCAGCAATGCAAGCACCATAAACGCCCAGCAGGTTACACAGGTGTTTGAGATGAATAAGCCAAATTCAGGTGGCTTTCATTTTGGGGGAGTCATTTCATTAGATGAAAGTTCTAGCAACGGAGTAACAATTTATTTTGCGATGGGAGAGCGCAACAACAGGCATATGGCTCAAGACCCTAGCAACAATCACGGCACCATAATAAAAATTACAGGTGTAAAAAAAGGCGTCGGCGGGGCGGTTTATATAAACACGGCGGGCGCGGCAGCCAATTCAACGGCAGCCAATTCAACGGCAGCCCCTCGCGCCGAACTTATTTCTTATGGCCACCGCAACCCACAGGGCATCTACTTTGACCCCGACACAAAACTTCTGTACGAAACTGAGCACGGCCCCATGGGTGGCGACGAGCTTAATTTAATTGAACACAATAAAAACTATGGATGGCCTGTTATTTCTTGGGGCAAAGAATATGGTTCTGGCATACAAGTTGGCGAAGGCACTACTAAGCCGGGCCTAGAACAACCAATAAAATATTGGGATCCTTCACCAGCAATGTCTGGGCTTACAGGTTACAAGGGTGATATCTTTAGCAAATGGAACAACAATTTGCTAGCGAGTGCACTTAAATTTCAACAAATATACCGCATAGAATTAGACAAGTCGGGCAGAAAAGTTCAGCGCATAGAACTCCTCCTCGACCAAACAACACAAAGAAAAATTGGCAGAATTAGAGCTATAGAACAAGCTCCTGATGGCTTTGTGTACATAATAACAGACGACACTAATGGCAAAATGTTTCAAATAAACAAAAAATAAATAATATGGTATAATACATATATCAAATTCAATTTAAGGGAAGGTATATATGGTATTAGGTATATTAAACGAAACAGACAATCGTGTAGCTATAGTTCCAGATGTAATTCCACAATTAATTCAATATGGTCTAAGTGTAATAATGGTTAAAGATGCAGGTGTGAAAGCCGGGTTTCCTGATCAGTTGTATACACAACAAAAAGTGAAAATAGTGACCAAGACGAATTTATTAGGAAAAGCAGATCTTATAGCTACATTTAACCCCATTTCTGTAGCGGATATGGCTAAGTGTAAAGAAAAAGCAGTCTTTATATCACGCTATACTCCGTACGACAATCCAAAAAAAGTCGCAACATGGGTAAAGAAAAAACAAACTGTATACAGTCTTGACATGATTCCTAGAATCACGGTCGCACAATCTTCAGATGTTCTTTCTTCATTGGCATCTATAGCCGGCTATAAGGCTGTATTAGTAGCCACAGAATATATGACACGCTATTTTCCTATGCTCACAACAGCGGCGGGGAGCATTCCACCAGCTAAAGTATTAGTATTAGGAGCAGGTGTAGCGGGCTTACAGGCGATTGCAACCGCTAAAAGACTAGGTGCAGTTGTAGAGGCCTTCGACACTAGAGCAGCAGCAAAAGACGAAGTAAAAAGTCTTGGTGCTAAGTTTGTAGAGGTAGAGGGAGCAACTGACGACAAAGCAGCCGGCGGGTATGCGGTAGAGCAAACCGATGATTATAAGAAAAAACAACAAGAAGCTATTGCGGTAAGTGTGGCAAAATCTGATGTAATTATTGCAACAGCACAATTGCGCGGAAAGCCAGCACCAAAATTGGTTACTAAAGCTATGGTAGATAAAATGAAACCAGGCGCAGTAATAATCGATCTTGCTTCTGTTACTGGCGGTAACTGTGAACTAACAAAAGATAATCGAGTAATTAATTATAAAGGTATAATTATCTTTGGAAATTCTGATCTTTCAGAAAGAGTTCCCACTCATGCGTCACTACTTTACAGCAAAAACATTATAAACTTTTTGAAATTTATGGCTACTGAAGAGGGCAAAATTGTTCTTAATCAAAACTCTCACGAAGTAACAGAAAAAAGTTGTATAATTCTTAACGGACAACAAATTTACAAATAGGAGCCAATATGATTTATGTATTAGATTTTATAAGAGATCACTTCTTAACGATAGCTCTACTTATCTATGCTGCATTACTAGGAATGGAAGTTATCAACCATGTACCTACTTTATTACACACGCCACTGATGTCAGGGGCAAATGCAATAAGTGGCGTTACAGTAATTGGCGGTATCTACTTAGTAAGAATTTCAGCACAGGGAGATTATATATCGTTAATATTAGGTACTCTTGCTATATTTTTAGGAATGATAAATGTGGTCGGAGGATTTGCGGTTACGAACCGTATGTTAGACAAATTTAAACAAAGTAAGAAAGAGGAGGCATCCTCATGATAGAATTTAATTCTTATAAAGATATTTTAACAGATATAATTTATTTAGTAGGTACTATCTTTTTTGTAACTGGTCTTAAACAAATGAGCCACCCAGCAACGGCTAGAAAAGGTAACTTTGTTGGTGCAATAGGTATGGCAATAGGTATTTTACTTATTATGTTTATTCCTTTAGACAAAGCAAGCAATAACTATACATTAATAGTAATTGCCTTAATCTTAGGTAGTGTTATTGGGTACTTTGCATCAGTAAAAGTTGCATTAACTGCTATGCCAGAAATGGTATCGTTATTTAACGGCTTTGGTGGTGGGTGTTCTATGCTTATAGGTTTTATAGAAATGTACAAAGTATCTATAGGCCACTCTATATATGCAAGCTTACAAGTAATAACCGGTATTTTTGCTATATTTGTAGGGGCAATTACACTTGTAGGGTCTGTGGTTGCTTGGGGTAAACTTAACGGTAAGCTTAGAGACCAAATAAGACTACCATTTCCACAACTTATTAACTTGCTTATGCTTGTGCTTTGTGTGTTGATAGGCGTACTTATAGTTATGGATGGACAGGTTACACTTATAAACTTATTATTATTAACTTTAGTTTCAAGTGCGTATGGATTTACTTTTGTTACTCCTATAGGTGGTGGTGATATGCCAGTGGTGATATCGTTGCTAAACTCTTTTAGTGGTATAGCGGGTACTATATCTGGGTTATTATACAACAACAACTTTATGATTATTGGTGGTCTATTAGTGGGTGCATCTGGTACAGTACTTTCTGTGTTAATGTGTAAAGCTATGAACCGTTCATTATTTAATGTATTAATGGGTGGTCTTGGTGCTAAAGCTGGTACCTCCGGAACAGATGGAGATAAATCTATTAGAGAGATTTCATATTCTGACCTTGCTATACAGCTTAAATATGCCAGTAAAGTTATGGTAGTGCCTGGTTATGGTTTAGCAACAGCTCAAGCACAACATGCATGTTACGATTTAGAAAAAGCATTAGAAGCTGATGGTGTACAATTCTATTATGGAATTCATCCTGTGGCGGGTCGTATGCCTGGCCACATGAATGTTCTTTTGGCAGAAGCACAAGTGCCCTATGACAAATTACTAGAGCTAGAACCTTCTAACGACCAATTTCCTTCTACAGATGTGGTATTAGTTATAGGTGCTAATGATGTAGTTAATCCTGCAGCAAAAGAAAGCCCCGGCTGTCCAATTTATGGTATGCCTATATTAGAAGTAGACAAAGCAAAAACTGTAGTTGTGTTCAAAAGAAGTATGAATACAGGTTATGCGGGTGTTGAAAACCCATTGTTCTATAGAGACAATACACGCATGTTATTTGGCGATGCAAAGGCAAGTTTAACAAAAATAAAGGCTGAAATATCGTCAATGTAAAATAAAATTAGACATACTCAACACTGGCTGTCGGGCATGTTATTTATTGTTATATGCGTGCAATTGCGCCAAACAGAAAAAGGGTCATAGCAATATGACCCTTTTTTATTGAACTTAATATTTAAACTCCCGCATATTTAAACACTCGCAAGCTAAAAATATATTACAATACTATATATGAAAACTTGGATAATTTCTTTGGGTGGCTCTATAGTAGCACCCGATGGTGTTGATGTAGACTATTTATGTGATCTGTACACATTGTTAACAGAGTTTATAGACTACCACGAACAACGCTTTGTGTTAGTTGTAGGTGGAGGTTCTCCTGCAAGGGTATATCAGCAAGCTTATAGAGATGTGATGCAAGCGATTAGTGATGATTACGACACTCCAGAACAGGGGGCTGCACAAGATCGTATAGGCATTATGGCAACCCACTTAAATGCCATGTTAGTAAAAGAAATTTTTGGCGACTATGCCGAACAAAGTATTATCACTAACCCAGAAGACAAAAAAATAATTTTTAACAAACAAGTGCTAGTGGGTGCTGGTTGGAAACCTGGTTTTTCTACAGACTTAGACGCAGTTGTGTTAGCCAAGCGGTTTAAGGCAGACACGCTTATTAACTTATCAAACATTGCACAGGTGTACACAGAAGACCCACACTATAATGCTAACGCTAAACCGCTAGACTCTCTTAAATGGACAGACTTAATTGCTATGATTGGAGAAAAATGGAAACCCGGTATGAATGTACCCTTTGACCCCATAGCAAGCAAAAAAGCAAAAGAATTCAATTTAAAAGTTGTGGTTGCTGCCGGCAGAGATTTAGATAATTTAAAAAGTATTTTATCTGAAAAAGATTTTTTGGGCACAGTAATTTCAAATTAATAATGTTTTATTTTTTTCTGCTATAATAAAAATATAAAAAATTTCTTGTTGTTAGGAGCAGTATGGCAAATATAGTATTAATTGGTGCGGGAAGTTTACAATTTGGATTAGGCACCATAGGCGATATTTTTGCAACAAAATCATTAGAAGGCAGTACAATCACTTTGCTTGATATTAACGATAAAGCATTACAAGTGGTGCACAAGCAGGCACAAGATTTTTTGGCACAACACAAACTTAAATATCAAGTTAAGGCAACATTAGATAGAAAAAAAGCACTTAAAGATGCCAATTATGTAATTATTTCTATAGAGGTTGGCGATAGATTTTTATTGTGGGATCAAGACAGAACTATTCCGCAACAATATGGCATACAACAAGTCTATGGAGAAAACGGCGGGCCCGGTGGGCTGTTTCATTCTTTGAGAATAGTGCCACCAATTTTAGATATTTGCGAAGACATAGTACATATTTGCCCCAACGCGTTTGTGTTTAATTATAGCAACCCCATGAGCAAAATCTGCACTACGGTACATAAGAAATATCCTAGCATAAAATTTACTGGGCTTTGCCACGAAATAGCATCTCTTGAACGCTACATCCCCACAATGATGAGTATGAAGTACGAAGATATGGATTTGTTAGCTGGTGGACTTAACCATTTTAGTGTGTTGTTGCGCGCCACTGATAAAAAAACAGGTAAAGATTTGTATCCTCAAATTTTAGAAAAGGCAAAAACTTATTTTGCCGATGTGCCAACTTATACCGATTATTTTATGTATTACGAAACGCATGGCACTTTTTATAATGCCGAAGGCTCTCGAGAAATGGCACAGATGAAAGCGTCTAGAAATTGGGGTGAGCGCACACTGTTTAAGTTTATACTTGACAAATTTAATTTGTTGCCCATAACTTCTGATAGTCATTTTGGAGAGTACTTGTCGTGGGCTTATGACATTGCTGACCATAAGGGGATTTTAGATTTTTATCGATACTATCAAAAATTTTTGCATCAAGAAAAACACAAAATAGAATTGAATGTGCACGAGCGTATTGCCTATATTATAGAAGGTATAGAGACTAATAGTGGCTATATTGAAGAAGCTGTAAACATCCCCAATAAAAGTATGGCCGGCACAACTAGTAACGCAACTAGTAACGCAACTAGTAGCGCGGGTACTGTGGGAGACATTCCTTGCCCTTGCAGTGCCTCCTCTGGCAAATTTATTGAAGAACTTCCCGAAGACATAGTAGTAGAAGTTCCCGCAAAAGTTACCGCTAAAGGATTAGAAGGCATTGCACTTGGCAAACTGCCAACTGCGTATGCGGGCATTTTGCAAAACCAAATTGCCATACACAACATGACTGCCGAGGCCATAATTACTAAATCAAAGAAAGCAGTAATTCAAGCTTTGCTTGTAGATTCAGTAAACACTAAGGCAGACAAACTAGAAGATATGGTTGACTTAATGATAGAAACACAGAAAAAATTTCTAGGTTATTTAAGATAAAAAATTTAAAACATTATTAGTATGGTAGAGCAGGCCACATACGAGGAGCACACATGGAAGAAAAAATAAACAAAATACTTGAAGAAAGAGAAAAAAAAATAGACACGGCAATAGTTCCGTCTTCTCCGTTTCAACAAATTACACTTAAGCAGTTAAGTAACTCTCAGAAACTTTTAGAAAGAGCTAATAAAAAAAGTTGGGGTATAGTCTCGCACTCTTTAATTTTCTATATATTATCTTTAGGTATTTTATCTGTTTATGCAGGCAAAGCGTGTCCAATTTTAGATAAAGATTTTGTGTTTAGTTTTACATCCTCTTTATTATTACAGGTAACATTATTATTGTTAACTACGATGTTCCCAGTTTATATACTTAGAATAATAATAAGCAATTTTATTGGTAAACCCCCCTTATTAAAAATGAAAAACTATCAGTATATACTTTACGAAACAATGTTTTTTTTAATGTGGGCATCTATATTATTTTATTTGAGCATGAATTGGAAATTACAATGGGAAAGCACTCTAAAATTATCCATAGGGGCAGCAATGTTTGGTTTTTTCTCTATACTTAACATGTCTTTATTAAGAACTAGACATCGAGTGCTTGCTGGCAAATATACAAAAAACATTGGTGTAGAAGAAGCAAGTAGATTTGTTTCTATACAATACAAGTTTATTTTACTTACAATAATAATTTTATTATTAGTTGGTATAGTTACAGCTCTAACAAGTTACAAAAACTTTTGGTGGCTTATACACTCTTTTGATCAAGTAATGAGCAATATACACGCGGGTGTCTTGTCGGTATTCAAAGAAGTTATGTTTATTATAGGTGTTTTTATAGGATGGATGGTGATATCAATTTTTATTTATTCTACAAACATAAAAATTACTTTTATACTATTTAACAATACAATTTATCATATTTTTGCTAATAATTTTCAAAATGTACAGCTCCCCATACTTAACGATGAATTTGGTGTGATGGGCGAAAATATTATTATGATTACAGAAGAGCTTAAAGAAAAGCAGAAAATTAAAAATACCTTTGGTAAGTTTGTAAGCCCCAAAATTGCTGAAATAATTTTAAAGCAAGATGTGCATTTATCAATGAAGGGCGAAGCGAGAGATATAGTGGTGTTATTTTCTGACATTAGAAACTTTACTAAAACCACACATAGTATAAACCCCCATATGTTGGTAGCTAAACTTAATAATTATTTTACTGATATGGTAAAAATTGTAGAAGATAACGAGGGTATGGTAGATAAATTTATTGGTGATGCACTTATGGTGCTTTATGGCTATGACAATATTAAAAAGGGCATTAACAATGCAGTTAACTCTGCAATTCAAATGCAAAAGCATTTAATAAGCAAAAATAATAATTTTAATATAGGTATAGGCATAGGGTATGGTCAAGCTATAGTGGGTTTGGTTGGGTCTCCTGAACGCTTAGATTTTACTGCCATTGGCGATGTTGTAAATTTATCTTCAAGATTAGAGAGTGCAACTAAAGATTTACAAGTTGATATTTTAATAAGTAAAACTGTATATCATAAACTTTATGATGACTTAAAAAGATTACCTTGGAAACAATTTATTATTCGGGTAAAGGGCATAGAAGAAACTATAGAAACTTATGGTATTAGACTAAAGCGTTAATTGAAATAAAGACAGCACCTCACCTAAAGCCAGCGATATGTTCGCGAGCTTTAAGCGATGTTGGGTATATGTGCGTACTGCAAGGTACTTGTAACTTCAGGCACATACTTACAGTGTCTCCATATCTGCACCTGATAATTACTTTAACAAGTCGTATAACTTTTCTAGCTTTTCAAATTCTTCTGCTGGTATAAATGGATGAAACCCCTCTGATTTGCCTATAACTTTACCCTTGGGTGAAATTAAAAAAGTAGTAGGAGTTCCTTTAATTTTTAAATTGGTAGCATTATGCATTGCTCCATTGACATCAAGTACATTAGGAAAATTGATTCTATACTCATTTACAAACTGAGTGGCTTCTTCTTCTGTCTTGTCTCGAGAAATGCCTAATATTTTAATTTTCTTTGAATTTCTTGCAAGATTTCCAAGTTCTGCCATAAGTGGAGCCGCTTGTTGACAAAACTGGCACCAAGACACCCAGATATCTACCAATAATAAAGACCCGCGATAATCTTGTAAAGCTATATTAGAACCGCCTAGTGAAGGCAGTGATAAAATTGGGGCGTCTTCGTTCATAGGTGTAAATTGTAAGTCTTTGATTAATTTGCTTGCCTCTGTTGAAGATTTATTACAAGATGTCAAAATTGTGCTTAATGTAAGCGTAACAAAAAGTATCCCCAATATAATTATTTTTGATTTTTTCATAGATTGTCCTTTCTTATGTTATTTTTTAGTTGGTTTTTTTAGCAGGCTTGGCAGTTTTTTTAGCAGGCTTGGCAGTTTTTTTAGCGAGCTTGGCAGTTTTTTTAGCGGGCTTGGCAGTTTTTTTAGCGGGCTTGGCAGTTTTTTTAGCGGGCTTGGCCTTTGTTGTCGGAGATTTTTCGCCGGTACTTCTTTTTCTAGTGTAATAGTAGTGGGGTTTGCAATTGCATCATCGCCATAATATTGTATACTGCCCGGAAATCTGTACATAGTTGCTACTTCCCATTTTTTGCGCTGAGATTGCAGGTACTTAAATGCCTTGCTGGTGCTGTCAACAAGTGCCTTTTTAATAACCGGCTTGTTTTTTTTGTGGCGGCGTTCTAAATTCATCATCATTGTAAGAGGTATACCCACAGGTACCCAGTCTTTAATAGGTGCAGTAAGATTTTTTATTGAAGATAAATAACCAGTGAGCCCATTTGTAATTAACACAACCGCATTATACCCAAGTGCATAACAATATTGTGCATCAAAGTTTGATGGAAATGCACAGCGCCCTTCGTAGCCAAAGAAATGTGTTTGTGGGTTAAAGCCAGCTTTTAATGCAGCAAAAGATTTTCTAGATTTTAACTCTGCCTTAACCATTTGTGCCAACATTTTTTCTGTTTCTATAAGTGTAACCTGTACATTGCCATGTGCGTCTCTGTCTAGCAATAGTTGGGCTTGAATTTGTTCGGGCAAAGTTTTAAAAGTGCTAAGTAAAGTTTTCGATAGTTTTCTTTCTATTAGCTGTTGCTTAGATTTAAGATTGTAGTTAGAGTTTGTTTCGTGAAGTATATCGTTTAGTTCAGAAATAAGCACACCAATTTCGGGTATAAATTCTATAATACCTTCGGGGATAAGTACCACTCCATAAAGCTCTTTATTTTTAGCGCGTCTCTCTACCGAGTTAGCAATATAACTTACAATTTGCTTTAGCGATTGCTTTTTCTCTTTAACTTCTTCTGAAATAAGCACAATGTTTGGCTGAGTTTGCAATGCACATTCTAAAGTTATATGGCTTGCAGAGCGACCCATAAGTCTAATAAAGTGCCAATATTTTCTAGAGCTAATAGCATCGCGTGCAATATTGCCTATAAGTTCAGAATAAGTTTTTGCCGCAGTGTCAAAGCCAAAAGAAGTTTCTATATATTTATTTTTAAGGTCACCGTCTATTGTTTTTGGCACACCAATTACTTGGGTTTTACAATTGTGGTTTAGAAAATACTCCGCAAGCAAAACCGCATTAGTGTTGCTATCATCTCCGCCTATAACCACAAGTGCATCAATTTTTTTACTTTTAATAGTATGAAGTGCCGATGCAAACTGCTGGGGAGTTTCAATTTTAGTTCTGCCCGAACCAATAATATCAAACCCGCCTGTGTTTCTATATTTATTAATTAGATCCTTGCTTATCTTAATAGATTTATTGTCAACTAAGCCACCAGGCCCAGCCAGGAACCCAATTAAATTAGCATTGGGATTAAGCAGTTTAAGTGCATCAAACAGACCCGCAATAACATTGTGTCCGCCAGGTGCAGGTCCTCCAGAAAGTATAACCCCTATATTTTGGGGGAGGGTGATTAACTTTGGAGCACCTGATGTTATAGTGGCTATGGGTTGTCCAAAAGTTAGCGGAAATATTTCTTTTAACTGATTGCTGTTAGCCACAGAAGTTGTTTTCGCACCCAGTGTTACTTTTAACTTTTTTGGGGGTATGCTTAAAATTTTTGGTAAGATATGCTTAAAAGATAATCTTGCATTATGTAATGGTGAATTGCTCATATAACCCTCTCTTGATATGTTTTCTTTTATATTATCATAAAGTCAAATTTTTGGTAATTAATATTGCACATTACCCGCATAAAACATACTAATGCTGAGTATTGCCAAAGCCAAGTCTATAAATACTCTCTTATTTCATCAATAATGCTTTTTGGAACTTCGTGTGCTCCCTTAAACACAGACAACTGCACTTTGGTAAACTGTTGCCAAAAAATAGTGAGATCTTTGCCTAAATTTATAGCTAATACTAAGTCGTGCGTACCATGGCTTTGAAATATTGGTGGAAACTGTACTTTAATTTTTTTATCGGTGACTATGGCGTTGGCAGTTACTTGCCAACGCTGTTGAGCAACCAAACAGCTAGACATCAGCAGTACTTTGTGCAATTGTATGTTGCGTCGCATACACATAAGTATAATTTCAGAAGTCATCATGCCACCTTGGCTATAGCCAGCCAATATTATTGGGCGTTTATTGTATTTTTTATAAATGGGTTCTATAATTTCGTCTACTATTTTTGTAGCAGCTGTAGTTAAAGATGGAGGGTCTAGTTCGCGAATTTCTTTCCAGTATTTACCTAAAAACGCATCTTTAATTTCTTTTTGATTGTTAGGAAACCATGCATATGCCTCAAACGAGAGCAAATCAAATAAGTGTATGGGGCCTTCTGGCAAAAGCCAAAAAGGTACTTTATCTACAAGCTCTTGTGCTATGGGTATTAAATTGTGCGGGTTAGAACCAAACCCATGTAACATAATGCCGATAGGTGCTTTGGGGTCATTTAGACCTACTTCAAATACTTTGAGTGTGTGATTGTACGAGTTGCTTATTGATCTACTTGCCATTTTTTATAATTCCTTTATTTCATTATATGATACTAAAAAATTATTTTTTTGCAAATAGTTTTTAATAAGCAGGGTACAATTTGTAATGTCTTCTAAGTTTTTACTAGTAAGCGATATTTTTGAAACTATAGTATCAACGGCTTTTGGCAGCAAGTCTAGCGGATAAGACCCTATGCTTACTGTTTGAAATTGCTGTGCAGTTGCAGTTAACCATTCAAAATAGAGGTGCTCCCTTGCACTTGTAAAAAATAACGCATAATAAGTTGGCGGTTGTGTGGGTAATATGAGTGCAAGTTTATCTATGGTAATTTTGCACACATGGGGGAGACCAGGCATGGCATAGCAGTTTTCTAGTTTAAGGAGGGGCCACTTATCGTCAGGTAGCACAAGCTCAAAGGCTTCGGGCATGGTGCTCATTCGTATTGCAGATTTTTTTTGGGCTTCTGTATCACGAGGTTTTCTATTGAGATATTCGTACATAGCAGTGTGAAGTACAGGTTCGGTTTCAAAACTTTTTGCATAGGCTAAAAAAGTAATGTCATCGTGGGTAGGGCCAAGGCCACCCATTGTTACCACAAAACTATATTTTTTGCGCAATGCAGTTAGGGTGTTGGCTATGTCGTCTAAACTGTCGGTTATAATTCTGACTTCTTTAAGTTTATAACCTTTTGCAGAAAGTGCACTAATAAGGAGGGGCATATTGGTGTCTTGCACCTGTCCCCCTAATATTTCGTCGCCTATTATAATGCAGGCATATTCATAAATTTCAGATAATTCAAATTGCATATCCATATATTATTGTGCGACCATAATGCATATCTATAAAATCTATACCGCGCATCTATAAAATCCATACCGCGCATCTATAAAATATTGTTAAAGCGTGTACACTTTATATTATTTTAACTGCTATTTTATTTGGGCAAGCAGATCTATACCTTCTTGTACCATAGCAACAGATTTTTTCATTGCAAGTTTTTGGTCTTCAGTTATTGGCACTTCTATTATTTTTTCTACACCTTTGGGGCCCATAATAATTGGCACGCCTAAGAAAATATCTTTATAGCCATATTGACCAGTTAACATTGTAGATGCAGTAAGCACTTTGTTTTTGCCTTCTAAGATTGCCTCTGCCATTTTTACTACCGAGGCCGCGGGTGCATAATATGCACTGCCTTTTTTCAGAAGTTTTACTATCTCACCTCCGCCTGTACAAGTACGAGATTCCATAGCTTTAAGTTTATCTTTGTCTATCAATAATTCTGCTGCTATGCCGTTTATTGCAGAAAATTGTGTAAGGGGCACCATAGCGTCGCCATGACCACCTAGAACCGCAGTCTGAACTTGTTTTGGTTGTATGTCTAACTCCTCAGAAATAAAATAACAATAACGGGCGCCGTCTAGTACCCCAGCCATACCGATAACACGCTCTTTAGGAAACTGACTTTCTTTAAAGCACACAAGCGTAATAATATCGACCGGGTTAGCAACAACAATTAATATTGCTTTGGGTGCATATTTTTTTGCTGCCTCGCAGGCATCTTTGGCTATCTTTGCGTTAATTTTTAGTAAGTCCATTCTGTCCATGCCGGGCTTTCGGGCTATGCCTGCGGTATGTATAATAACCGAGGCGTTTTTTATTTTTGCATAATCGGTTGTGCCGATTACCTGTGCAGTATACGGAGCATGGTTAACGGCGCGACTTATATCGCGACCTTTTTGTTCTACTAAATCTGCAAGTACATCGACAAGTACTACCTTGCCATGAACAACCTGTGCTAAATAATGTGCTACCGAGGCACCAACATTTCCGCCACCTATAACCGCAACTTTTTGATTGCCCTTAATATATCCTGTATTTCTCATTGCTAACTCCTAAACCAAATCTTTATAAACTTTGTTAATTGCATAATTGCCAACCAAACTAGGGTAAGTGCCCTTATCTGATGTAATTGGCAAAATTGCCTGCATGCCACTTTCCATAACAAGTGCAAGTTCTACCGCAGCTGCCGCAAATGTAAAATGCGGTGCCCAAGGTTCGTCGTTGTATGGCATTTTTTTAATAGCCTTGCGTTGCACTTTTTTAAATAAGCCCGGTGCTATCAAGTTTAGAGGAATGCCGTTAACCCTTACGAGTTCTTCAGAACTGCTAAAGTGTTTTTTTGGCAAGCCTCTTACCATAACATGAACATCGCTGGACGATATTTTAAGTTCTTGTGCAACAAGGTCAGCCAAAATTTTAGCTTCTACCATGCCTTTTACACCTGCAATAGAGTCTTGCGACACACCTTCTTTAATTGCTGTTTTTATTATATCGGTAATGGTGCTAGCGTAAATTGTAAATACGGCGTCGCGTGCTGACTGCAACCATTGGTCATCAAGTGCTCTATGTATGTTTTCTGTGATAATAAGCAGATTGCCTTGTTTGAGTTCGGCGACACTATCTACAGCTCTAAGTTTACCTTGCCACCCACGAACTGCAGCTGCTTGCATACAGTCTAGCGCCATTCCTTTGGCATAATCAGAATCAGAGTCAAATATTAAAATTTCTCCATAATATTGTTCTAATAAATACACAGCGGTCTGTATTCCTGCAGGCCCGCAACCTAAAATTGATATTGTTGATTTCATGCTTTTATTATAGCACAATTTCATTGTAATCTTTTAGTAAGAATGTCATTTTTTAGAAAAGTAGTATAATTATACTAGGTTATGCCAAGAAAAAAAACAAAGAATACAGATCAAGTTGCTTCGACTATAAAAAAGCCAGTTCTTAAAGCAACTAAAATCTCTAGTACAAAAAAGCCTGCTAAAAGCACTGGCACACCGACTAGAAGTTCAACTGCAAAAAAGTCCGTGCCGACCACGAAAAAGCCCGCGCAGCCCGCAGCGCCGACTAAAGCAAAGTCAGCAGCGCCGACTAAAGCAAAGTCAGCAGCGCCGACTAAAGCAAAGTCAGCAGCGCCGACTAAAGCAAAGTCAGCAGCGCCGACTAAAGCAAAGTCAGCAGCGCCGACTAAAGCAAAGTCAGCAGTAAAGTTAACAGCCAAGACCACCACAAAATCAGTCGCCGCTAAAAAACAATCTTCAACAGCAACACGAGCAAACAAAAAAGTTGCCAAGCAAACCGCAACCTTAACTGTACATTCCTCCTCCTCCCCCCCAAAGAATACAACAGTACCCCAAGACACCAACACACCCAACTCTAATGGCATCAGCAAAAAAACAAGCGCCGGTAACGATAAGCCCATTAAAACAAGCGCGCCCAGTCTGAAGCCAAAAATAAAAACAGCGGGCAACGCAGTTACAGACAGCACATCCAAAGACGCACTAGTAATTTGCTTAGCAACGCTTACTTATTTGCTCTTTACATTTATTCGATATTACAGACTCAATGGGTTGGATGAAATTTATATATACATAGTTCTAGATGGCATAAGCGGCTTAGTGGGTGGCATATTAGGTGCAACAAGTTCTATAAAATTATTACATGCGTATAGCAGTTATTGCGAGCGGCATCGAAAAGAACAAACAAAAAATAGAGCAATGATTTCATTAGCCATATTAATAGTGCTTATAGGCATAGCGATGTATAGCACATTCTATTTGTTTAAAATTTTATATTTTAACTCGCAGATAGTAATATTTATACCAGTGTTTCCCTTTGCATTTTTTGCAGGATTGCTAGCTGGCTTATTTACTTCTCGATTAGGCACTGTGCTTGGTGGATTAATTGGTGGCTTTATAATAATTATACTTAGTGCTATCTCGTTAGATTTTTATACCTCAAACTATATCACATATTCTATAGTTACAAGCGCAAAGATACTTACCGTAGATTATTTTGGTATGTTAATATATGTATTAATTTTAGTGGCAAGAGTGTTAGTGCAAAGCAAAAATAATTTTGTAAAATTAAATAACATGAACTATGTGCTTGCCGGTTTGTTGGCTGGCCCCATGGTGGCCTTTGTAAATTATATTTTATTAATTCCCTTTATGATTCCTTAGTGTTAGAGGGAGGAGGGGAGCGCGAAAGGTGCCTTAGCAGGGGCGAATGGCTTTCGGCACTTCGCGTTGCCGTGAAACGCACATCGGCAAATGGCTTTCGGCACTTCGCGTCGCCGTGAAACGCGCATCGGCAAATGGCTTTCGGCACTTCGCGTCGCCGTGAAACGCGATCGGCAAATGGCTTTCGGCACAATACATATCAGCGCGAAACAGACTGTGAGCACACCCGCTAGCGTCCCAATACAACTCCCACTAATATCTACATCTCGGCGACAAGACTTGAATGATACATAAAAGATTTTTTATAATCAATGTCAAGATTATTTTACTTGTCGAGATTTCTGAATTTCTTTTTGAATTAAATCTTCGTGAGGCTTACTATACAAGGTAAAATATTTGACAGTCTTTAAAATAAGACCTACAAGCCAAGCTAACACAACCCAAAATACCCATAGATAATATGAAGTATATAAATTTAAAATAATAAGTAATATAATTACTACAACAAACACAATATAATGTAATCGTAATCTTAAGCGTGCTTCAACTTTAGATTTTGCATGCAAATATTCGCGTGATTCTTTATTAAGTTTTTCCATATATTTATATTATAGTACTTTATGGTTAATTTTGAAGACGAAAACTTAATTTCAGCAGAAGAATTTCAAAATAAGCTACTTGGAGTCGGAGAAGCTTAAATCCAGCACTCTCATACCGCATACCGATATTTTTGAAAATCTATAAACAGCGTTTTAATATCTTGCAGAGAGCCTAAATTTTGTTCGGCATCAGAGATGCTCTGTATTCTTGACACCCCTCTGAAAAATCAGTATGCTAAGAATATAAAAAGAGGATAATTATGATAACAAATAAATATTTAAGTTCCGTTCCGTTCCGTTATTGGTCGCGATTTTTTCAATTTTAATTTATTCTTGCGTTGATACCGAGACAAGCCCAGAGCCAGTAACAACTTTTACTACAAATGATTTGCCTGTAGATGCTACTGCCCCACAAGATGCATATCGTACTAATTTTATGACTTTTAGTCTTGCGGTAGATCTTGAGCAAGACTATCGTATAGGGGCAAGAAAATCTGATATGGGAGCACCGAGTGCTGACTCTTTAAAAAATGCCAAGGCAGCGCTTACTCTCAGTCTTGGTAGAACTCCAATAAATATATATTTGCCGTTTCATATAGATGGCACTTTGTTTGATGATGGGGTAACCCAAGATTTTGCAACAGCACAAGCAACGGCTTTAAGCCCAGATACCGAATATACAGTGTATGCAACTGCGATAAATGGCTCTCGAGTGTATGAGCTTATAACAATAAAAACTGCAGCAAAACCTGCAGCTTCTACTGTTGCATCTTATGGATATCCTGCAAACAGAGATTTTACACTCAAAAAAGATGAGCCATTTTTAATGGCATATAGTAATGATCCATACACAAATGCGTATGCATTAAAAATCAATAATTTTGAATATGCGACATGTTCATTTACTACTTGTAAAATTCCTGAAACTGCTTTGATCTCTTTTAATAATTTTGAATTTGTTCAAAATGCAAGTGGGATTGATCAATTTATATTTAGTAATGCGATAAAATATAATTTCACGATAGAGCATTTGGATGGCACTAATACAGGTAGAGCTGGAAATTTTATTGTAACATCGTTAACAAAGCCAACCGCATTTACAAGTTCTAATATTGCCCAAACTAGTATTACTTTATCTTGGGCAGCAGTTACCGGTGCAACATATTATACTCTGTATACTAGTTATAATGATGCTCAAAACAAATTAATTTCTACTGTGCAAGATAATATTAGTGGAACAACCTTAAATGTAACATCTCTTATTGCTAACACAGATTATACTTTTTATGTGTTTGCGTGCGATACTCTCGGTTGTTCTGCACATACTAGTGTTACTGCAAAAACTTTACCGTAAATTTTCTATTTTTTTAGTAATATGTAATCTCATCGGGGGGATAATTCCTACCCTATTAAAATAAAAGCCAATTACTTCTAGATTGTCCATAATGCTAAGATCTTTTTTCAATGAAGTTCAAGGTCGCCTCTTTATAAATATTAGGAGGCGATTAAAGGACAAAACAAATCAGTGAGATAGAATAAGAATTTAATATAAATCTTTAATATTATAAAAATAGGTATTTATTAAATGTCCCTAGCCATACGCATAAGTATTTTTAACCTCACTAATTTATTTAGTGTTGTATTTAATCATTGAATTTGGCTCCCTAAATAATCAAACATTGACTTAACTCACTCTGTATTATATGCTATAGTTAACGAGTTACAAAAAAACTTTATTATAAATCTATTAAGGAATTAATTATGAAAAAAATCACTCAAACACTAACCCTTATTATCGCGATGGGGCTAACTATTGTGGCCCTCAGTTTTTGTTCTGATACAACAAGTGAGAGTCTCGATACTGTGCAAACAATACCACCGGTTACTAATTTGGCTGTGCTAACTTATAGCAATACCAACACGCTCTATGCGTCTTGGTCTCCTTCAAGCACTCCAAATTTAGTGCAGTATTATTTACTAGAAATTACATCAACTTCAAATGCTAATCCAATTAGAAGCGAGCGCATTTATAGCAACAGTATCACCAGTTTTCGCACAGGGCTTACTGCGGGTACCTACACGGTTACTATTACCGCAGTTGCCGCAGACAACAGCAAGTCAACAGTTGTAACCAGTAGTGAAATTACAATAGTAACTTCTGCCACAGCCCCTACAGTAGTAAATCCAGTCGCTGCCAATATCGCAACTGCATTAAACGGAGATTTGGCAAGTATCACAATACCCGCACCAAATGGCAACTCAGGTACTGAAACTGATGGGGCAACACCGGCTCAAATTGTGGGCTATACACTCTATTACAAACAAGGCAATACAGTAGCAATAAATAATTATGACAATAAGGTTTATATTACTAAGGCACAGGTAGATGCCACTCAGTTGCCTATTATAGATTTATTAAAACCCGGAACCATGTATGCATTTCGCATAGCGATACATAATAGTGCAGGGGTGCTGGGTGTGGGAGATATATTTACTGTTACCACCGCGGCAAAACCAGACAATAACTTAGCGAAAGCCCCCGCTGCACCAACAAATGTACAGGCACAGGCATCATTAACAGAACACAAGATAACAGTAAGTTGGGATGCGCCAGTATCGGCGGGGAAGAAAACCGATGGCAGTGACGATACACTTGCTAAAATACAAAGTCTATTGGGATGAAGTAACTGCAACCACACCTAGTGCCAGCAGAAATAGCAGAAATGTTATAGAGATAAACTCCTCGACTACCACCGCTACACTTACTACTAACATAGATATCACAAAAATATATAGTGTGATAGTACTGGCAGAAAATACTGCCGGACTCTATGCAGTAAGTAATGCAGTACACACTATACCGGCACCAACAGACAAAGCAACCCCAATAACCGTAGTTACCTTTGACAGTATACAAGCGGGCGATATAACTGCAAATTCAATGAAGGTGCGTTGGACTACCGATATAAGTAAAGCCCTCACCCCACAAGGAGTAGCCCTTACTAATAACCAAGTACAATTTAAGATTTACTATGCAGAACAACCAACCCCAGCATATACCACTGCGGCACAAGTAATAGAGGCAGCAACAACAAAGGGTACTATAGTAAATATCGCAGCGGTGGCAACAGCAGCAGCAGCAATTACTAACAGTACCACTATTACTGGGCTTAAAATGGATACTGCGTATCAGGTAGTAGTACAGGCAATAAACACCACTGCAATTTCGCTACTTACCAATAGTGGCATACAAAATTTTAAATCTCTCATAGATTTAGATCAATTGACAATAAGCTATGAAGATACTGTGTTGTATCTACAAGCAGCATCAGTAAGCATTAGCCCCACAATTAACCGAATAATCAATAATGATGATAATGCAATAAGTTATAGCATAACTCATAAAAGTGGAGATGCTACTGCGGCAACGGTACAAATAGATGCGAAGAGTGGGGCATTACAATTAGATGCTAAAAAATTAAGTACTAGCAGTATAGTGTATACAATACAGGTTAGCCCAACTGCAGACAAAGCTATAGGTAGTGCAAAAACTATTGAGTATACAATTTTAGGAATAGAAGAAGCTGCTTGTAATGTAAGACTGGTTAAAAATGGTAATGTGTATGAAATAAGCGAACCCAAAGATTTATTTTTAATTACATCGACAGGGTTAGATAAGGCATATTCATTAAAAAATGATATCACAATACCGGCTACAGATGTAAGTTGTTATTCTTATAGAGATGCGGGTACTAATAAAATAAAATTTGGTGCAACAAAACAAAGAACAATATCATTTTCAAATTTTGAACCTATAGGAACAAGCACAAATAAATTTACCGGCAGTTTTAATGGCAATAATCATACTATATCTGGCTTAAAAATAAATAGAAGTACCACAGACTATATAGGGTTATTTGGATATATAGAAAACGCTACAATACAAAATTTGGTAATAGACCATGAGGGCATACAAGGTCAAAATATGTGGGTGCATTAGCGGGAAGGACTACTAACAGTACCATAACAAATGTAGGTATGAAGAGTAGTACTACATCAACGGTCAGTGGTACTGGTCAAAATGTCGGCGGGCTCGTGGGCTATGTAACTAATCAAGCACAGTGAGTGGCTATGCAACAGGAGCGGTCAGTGGTAATGGTTAAATGTTGGCGGGCTCGTGGGCTATGTAGAAGCAATAGCACAGTGAGTGGCTATGCAACAGGAGCGGTCAGTAGTTCTAGTGATAATCTCGGCGGGCTCGTGGGCAATGTAGGTAATAGCACGGTTATTGGCTATGCGACAGGGACAGTCAGTGGGTCTGGTAATTATGTCGGAGGGCTTGTGGGCTTTGCACATACTAATAATACAGTGAGCGGGTATGCAACAGGAGCGGTCAGTAGTGGCCTTGGTTGGTATGTCGGCGGGCTCGTAGGTCAGGTGAAAAATTCAAGCACAAGTGGCTATGCAACAGGAGCGGTCAGTGGAAGTCGTTATGTTGGCGGGTTTTTAGGAGATAGCGATAGCGATGCATCGGCAAGTGGTTATGCGAGAGGCAGGGTTACTAGAAGTTCAGGTGCAGTAGATACTCGTTTTGGCTTCTTAGCTGGTAGCGGTTCGGCAATAGGCTACCATTCTGCCAATGAAAGTTCATTTGGGGGCATTACAAAAACTGTAAGAACCGGTATTGATGGCACCCCAATAACTATGGGGGCAACTATTACCCAAGCAGATTTTAATTTGTTAGATTTTGGTACCGATGTCGGCAAGTGGACTTGGATTACATCTACTAATGGCAAGTGGCCGGCAATAAATCTTGGCTTTAGCACAGAGCTCTCTGCGATAGCACCCGGTGACTTACCAAACGAGCAAAAAACAGATTAAACTATTGATAACTTTATAGTAGAGGAAGTCAAACCCTTCTACTATATGTAGCGCTTATATTTTCAATGATTACAAGTAACACAAAACAAAAAACAATATTATATGCAAATTTTGTACCTAAATGCATCTGTGGTTAGTGGCACTAGATATGTTGGCGGGCTCGTTGGCTTTGTAGATATGACAAGAGCAAGCACGGTGAGTGGCTATGCGATCAGTACTACTAAAAATATTCCTATACTGCGGGCACTCCCGCTACATACACCGATACAAAGGGTACTGCAAACACCGCTGACGATGTTGCTATTATCGATATGTGTTATTATATAAGTAGATATTTTTTGGAGGAGAAACAAAATGATTAATTATTACTTTAATACCAACAAACCATTATTACGAATTCTGTTGTTACTTATAGTAGGAGTGGGACTTGTAATGGTTATGGCATGTTCAGATTTTCTAGCTATAACTCAATCAAAAGACCTGTCTTTTAAAGTTTTAGGTGGAACAAATGGTGGCCTATTATCAAACAGCACATCATTGAATGTTGATAGACAAAGAGACAAGCGTTCTGTATCTATTGATAATGCTAAAAATTCATATCCACAATACTTGACCGAATTTTCTCTAGTTATTTCTTCTTACGGAAGTCGATGTGTGTACAGCGATTATGGAACACAAGAACTCAAACCCTCGTTACCAAAGATAAGACTTGAAATACAATCAACACCTGGATGTCCGACTTCTAGTAAGGGAGATTGGCGTGCAACTTCAAAAGGTCTGGTACGAGAAACTTGGATAGCCGACAGTGAAAGTAAGGCAATTACAAAGTGGTATTATACGCCCTCAGGACAGATTTTTGGAGTAACCGGCACAGATATACTGTACTGGACTGTTGTGGCTGGCGAAAGTATTCACGGACAAGAACCTACTTTGTATATTCAATTAAGCAAGGATAAAGATCCGCAGTTAAAGTGGACAATTTCAAAATCAGAGCATGTGTTAGGAAGCTATTATTTTAGAGGATACAAAGGATCAAAGGCAATCGGCTATTTGCAAGCGAATGCAAACAATATAATATTTGACAAAACTGATAATCCACAGGCTCCGATTAACGAGGTTAAAGACTATACATGGACACTTATTGACAACAAGGTAAAGATATACGATGTTGATGTAGAGATATTAACCGACGATGGCTTATTGATCAGCGGAGGCATCCCCTCAAAAGTAGTGGAGGGGACAGTACCTAACGCGGAAAGTTTTTGGTTTAATCAGGAAGTTACATTTCCCAAAAACACCTACGGAGGGGATGCACCGTGGACGATAGATACCTATCCGTTTGGAGCGGGAGACTCGGTCTATACGATGGTTTTACCCTTACAAATAGAGAATTATTATAAAGAAAAAAAGAATTCATACTTGTATTCAATGGGTGTGAATGTCGCATTACCCCAAGAAGGAGGGTATGAAGTAGTTGACAATGGTGTAGAGTGTTGTGATGTACGGCTTATTGACATTGACATATACCGTAAAGGAGAGGATGAGGGAAATAGATACTTGCAGATAACTGCGGGAGCTACAGGATCAACATATAACCGATCTGTATTTGGTGAGCCACAGTACCGTGAAGAAAAAAGCCACAGCTATGCACAGATGAGTATTCCAGAAATTAAGGTTGCGGAACAGGGTCCGACTGTTCTTAATAAACTACCGGTGGTAGTAATTCAAATTGATTTTGAAAACGATATATTGAGAATACTATTAGTTGAACAATCTTTAGATGGAAAATTTTTTATTAACGAAAATGATAAAGACCGAGTGGTAGAGTATACACTATCGAATCTCAAAAATTGGTATTCAATAGATGAAGTCAAAAAAATTCTTCAATCACTGAAAAGAAAAGTGATACTCAGTGGGATGTCGAAAAACTATAACTTGAAAATCAATATGCCTATCTGGGCACAGGGAAAACTCTCAAATGATTTGCTATTTAGAGTTGAAAGATCTTTTTTTTCTTTGCCAGAGACTCTTCCTGTTCCAATGAAAGATTATCAAGATGAATTAGCTCGGCGTGAAAAAATTGAAACTGCGATTAAACAAGGACTAGCTAACAAATTGGATTCAGGAGAGTTTGCTAAAATTGTTGAAAATGGGGGAACAGATAACTGTGGATTATTGGCTCAGAATACTGGCTGTATAAGTGCTACTAGAAAATATAGTTTGAGCTATAAAAACAATAAGTTAATTGCGGAGTATTCTGAGAATCAGGATGAGGTTATGAATTTCTTTTCGGTGCAGTGTGCAACATATAGAAATGATAAGGACACCTTCAACTATGCTTGTGTTTCAGACAAAGAAGTGGTTTTTAGTTTGGCTGAAGGTTATTATCTATCGAAAAAGATAGCAGTCTCAACAAATACTATCAGGATAGATGTTGCAGACTCAGATGTAGATAAATTAGTTGTGCAGACTCTACTGAAAAGACGCGAATTACCTTCTGTAAAACTCTTATTCAGACTCTCAAAATTTAGCGGAAATGCAAATACATATGAATGTGTAACTCCCAGTGAGTTAGGTATTACACAAAGTCGATCAGAACGAGGCATAGAAAATCTATTTAGAATTTGTTCTGATGCGTCAGGAAGAAGATATCAAGGAGGCATTCTTACATTGTCAGCACGATATAGAGAAGATGCCCCTGCCTCAACTACTGACTCGGGAAAAAATCTATTCTATGGATGTTCTGGAGTAGTAGTTTCACCTGAATATATTATTACTGCTGCTCATTGTACTAATCAATATATATTAAATTATGTTAAATTAGAAATACCTAACACAAGTGGTACAAGTATTGAGAAAGCTAGTTATCTAGAGTCTTCTGGAAGTTACAAACACCCAAGTTATTTTGTGCCGGCGACACTAGATCAAGCAACACAAGTCCTAGCTACGAGAGGATATTATGATATTATGGCAGTAAAGATAGGTGTTCCAGGAAGTGTAAAAAAAGGATTATCTGAGGCTTTTCCAGACCTAGCAGATATAGCTAATTTTGACAAATCATTATCAAGCAGCGAGTTTGACAATGTAAAGACATTTTGGCACACAAGTATATATAAACCCATACAACATATAAAGCAAAAAATTAGAATATCAGTCTACAGTGACCGTGGTACAAAAGCTAAACTTTTGGGAAGAAAAGTATTGTTTAATAAAGATTATTATCAGAATTTAGAATTTGAATTTACTCTTTTGTCTTTACCCTATTGTAAAAGTTTGAGAAAAGCTGATGATTATGACCCTTCTTTATCCTTAGCAGAGAGTAGCATTTTTGATAATGTTGAAGCTGATTTTTACTGTGGAATAATTGAGTTTAATTCGTTTTCTGAAAATGCTAAAGAAGAATATAAACAGTATTTAAAAGGTTTTAGTGGAGGTCCGATAATTTATGAAGATGATGGGAATAGGTTTGAATTAGCCGGTATACTTTCTGGTGGCGATGTTTACAGATTAAAAGAGAACAAAGGCAAATCAAATTTAGCAATAAAAAGCGGAAAGCTTGCAATACAAGCTTTTGGAATAGAATCTGCTGGAAGTAGTGCTGTTGCGTTACCAAGTATGGCTGATACAGCTCTCCTACCTTCATCGCTAGTTACAGACGCTAACAACGATACTTCTCCCAGAACATATAGGGCATTTCTTGTTTTTGCCAGTATTCAGAGTATAATAGATGTAATTGAAAAAGTAGTGGCACCACCACGACATACGCATGACCCTGGTGAAACTAGACGATAATTTTATTAATTCTAAATGAATAGATATTATCACCCAAGATATTTAATATTCACATTAACATACAACATTATAAAACACGCATAGATACAAAAATGTCGCTATGCGTGTTATGTATGTAGGTAAGAGAGGTTTAGTGTGATTTAATTTTGTTTTATTTAATCACACTATTTTTAGATTTTTATTTTGAAATTCCTCTTATTTTAAAAGGGGTTGACTCAGACGCAAACCCATCGAGATAACCATTTAGAAAATGTAGGTATTCTCTAATGACATTAAATAAATTTCCATTTGCATTTTCAACACAGCTCCATTGAGTTCCATTAGCTTCTATACCTGTAGTCGTCATCCAATCAACATTATGTATAGCAAGTGTATTGCCAGTTGTAGCCGAAATTTTAGTCATTTTATGAACCATAAATGTAGTTGTTATTGTATTTTTATAGGTGCTTTTTACCGGACTAACAGTAACAGTATAAGAACTCGCATCTGTTGCATCAGATGTTACCACTGTTAAAACACTAGAAGAACTATCTATAAGTTATATTAGTTGCCGTTGTACTTGTAGGTCTAGTGGTTGTAGATATAGTTGCTGACTTAAAAAATAAAGAATTGGGTCATTCTTAAGGGTAATTTGATACTCTGTATAATATGTGTCTTGACTTTTTTTCTAAACTTTACTACCATTAAAGTGACAGTACTGTCATATGACACAGTTGTCACATTTCGGGCAGCGAAAATAAAGCGCGCTATATAAAAAATATGACACAAATATCATCTGACACGAGTATCATAACAATTTATGTGTACGCAAACTTTTCATAATTTACCAGAATTCAAAAAAAAGAAAATCTTAGAAACTGCTATAGATGAGTTTTCGACTTATGGCTTTGATTTGGCAAATATTCAAAGAATTATAGAACAAGCAGGTATTTCTAGGGGCAGTTTTTATCAATATTTTGAAGACATCAGCGATTTATATGTAGAGGTCTTATTATACATTGCCGAGATAAAAATTAAGCATTATGAAAAGGTAATAAACCGCATTGAACATTTAAATTTTGAACAGACGCTTTTTTTTCTATGGCATGATACTTGGCTAGAATTCTGTAAAAAACATCCTAAGATAGAACAGATTGGTATGGATATTGTTCATAATAAAACTTTTGATATAGAAAGATTGAAAGATATATTTGAATCAAGACAGAGCTCTTTAAACAAGCAAAACATAGGTTCTTTAGAATTTTATAAAAGCATCATTAAAAAAGCTATCGATAACAAAGAATTATCGAGCGAGGTTTCTATAGATACCATGACTTTTTTTCTTAAGGGAATATTAGAACAGTCTAGTAAATTGCTGTTAAGTCCGGCGTTTACTGGCAGCACGAGTAAAAAATCAAAACAACTTATTAAAGATTATATTTATTTAATATGCAATGGGTTTAATAACCCACAAGGCAAAAACAAGAAGGTAATAAAATTTATAGATTAATATTTAGAAAAATAAAATAAACAAAATTTAGGGAGAGTACATGAGTATATGTAAGATAGTAAATGTAGACAAAGTTTACAAATCAAAAGCGGGTGATGTCCATGCACTTAAGCAGATTAACTGTGAGATAAACAAAGGCGAGTTTGTAGTATTAGCGGGGCCTTCTGGGTCTGGTAAAACTACGCTTGCTAATATTTTGGGTTTTTTAGATACTATTAGCTCTGGTAGTTATTTGTTTAATGGAGAAGACATCAGCAAACTGAAAGAAGACAAACGAACTTTATTAAGAAGACAATATGTTGGTTTTGTGTTTCAGTCATTTAACTTGCTGTCTATTCTTAATGCCAAAGAAAATGTTGCTATCACTAGCGAGCTTATCGGCAACAGCACTTCTGTAGCACAAAAGGCGGCTATGGACACTTTAGACAAGGTGGGTATGGCAAGTTATGCAAAAAAATATCCCAACGAACTTTCTGGTGGTCAACAACAGCGCATTGCAATTGCACGCGCCTTGGTTAAAAAACCAGCAATGTTAATTGCAGACGAACCTACCGCAAACTTAGATGCTGAAAACACAAAAGAAATTATAAATTTACTGGTAAAACTCAACAAAGAGTCTGGTAGTATTTGTGTGGTGTGTACCCACGATGAAAGGGTTATTAAAATTGCCCCTCGACTATTTTATATAGAAGATGGCAAGCTAAAAGAGAGAGGTTAACATGAAAACTAATCATAAATCTTTATCTTTTCTTCAGCTTACTAAAATTGCGTATAAAAATCTTATCAAAAATAAAGTAAGAAACCTTGTGTTGATAATTATTATTGCGGCGGGTCTTATTATGTATGTAATGGTAAATTCTTTGCTTTTGGGAATGAAAGAAAACAGTGCAAAGCTTTTAATGAAATATGAGACTGGTGCTATACAAATTATGAACCCTAAATTTTTTGACGATCCAAAATATCCACTTGACGATAGTGTGCGGTTTAGCCCAGAGCTAGAAAGTAAATTGCAGGCGCTCGACTATAACACAAGCCCTATCTTTCAAAGCAATGCAAGTATAACTTTAAAGTCTCCGCCATACCAAGCAGAAGGGTCATTTTATTATAATATACTTGCGCTCGATACAGAGCGAGACACTTTTATGTTTGACGCCTTACAATCACAGGTGTTTACCGACATCACATATAAAGATTCAACTAAGACTCCCATAGCAACTTTGCTAGAAAACAATGGGGTGCTTATTAGCACTTGGCTTGCAGAACGCATACATGCTGAAATTGGGTCACCCATAATTATTGTAACCAAGGGCAACGGCGGTTTTATAGAGCAGCTTGACCTGCAGGTTACGGGCATCTATGATACTACACACGCACGCATAGACAGAGCTAATGTTATTATCTCTTATGCAACGGCTAACGATTATCTTGCACTTAATGGCGAGTACACGGCAATTAACCTTGTAAAAGATTTAAATATTGTTCCAAGTTTAGCACAGCTTAACCAAGATGTGGCTGAAGTTAATGCGCTTATTTCACAAGCGGGTATAAACAATACCAAGGCCTATCATTGGCAAGAAGTAGAAATTAAAAGGCACGATAAAATAGCGTGGGATTATCCAGAAGGTCTGTCTTATCTTTATACAATATTTATTTTCATCATTGCAGCCACTGGCATTTCAACTTCTATGTTTTTAAATATTCGCTCGCGCAGAAAAGCCATTGGCACTATGCAGGCCTTTGGCATGTCTCGAGGGCAAATAATTCTTAGTTATGCCATAGAGATGTTTTTTATAGGTGTTGCTGCGGCATTGTATGCAATAATTGGAGGTCTGGGGGTTATGTATTTTCTTACAAACTATGGTTTAGATTATACGGCAATGATGAAAGAGTCGACCTTTGGGCTTATTACCACAGGGGTAATTTATGGAAGTTGGGTTTTTGGTGCATTGAAAACAACCACCATTTTAAGTATAGTGTTTACCGTATCTGTTGGTACTTATATTGTGTGGCGCTTGAAAAAACAGTATACAAATGTAATAGAATTATTGAGGGCACGCACATGAGACTGGCATATTTAGCAAAAAGAAATTTATTACGACACAAGGCAAGCACACTTCAAAATATTATTGGGGTGATAATTCCAGTATTCATTCTCTCTTTTTTATTTAGTATGATAGGAGGAATGGAGAACGATCTTAAGTATATAATAGGTCATTATTTATCGGGAGATTTACGCATACGCAATGCCGAGTACAGCAAGAACGAGGTCTTTAACCCCACCTATTTTTTGGTTAACGATATCGCGGCAAAAGAACAAGCTATCGCACAAATAGAGGGCGTGAGTATGGTGTCGTCGCGATTAATTATCCCCATAACCTTGGTGCAAAACGAAGAGTTTGAACCTCTTACCTTAACTGGCTATAATATCGACAATGAAACGAAACTATATGATCTTGCGTCTTTTATAGTGGAGGGGAGAATTCCAATGAACGGTCAGAGAGAGGCCATAGTTGGTTCTGAAACTGCCAAACTGCTTTCTATTTCTGTGGGAGACAAAATTACTTTTACTGGCTCTACCGCGCTTAGGGGTACGAACGCAATGACGGTAACCGTTGTGGGCATAGTAGAGTATCCAATATTATTTTTTAACACACGCAGACTGTATATGCCGCTCGACACTGCCCAAAGATTTTTTCGCAGCCCCAATCAGGCAACTGAAATTGATATTCTAGTCGACCCACAATCAACGCGATCGCTTAAAGATATAAAACGCGACATAGCGGCACTCTCGGTTATTTCTGATGACAGCACCGAGCACGACATACAAGTGTGGAACGAAATTAGCAGCTTTGCACAAACAATAAAAGTAGCTCGAATTATTTATATATTTTTAGGCGCATTCTTTTGTTTGTTGGGGAGTTTGGTTATCTATAACACTGTCTATATGTCACTGTTTAACAGGTATTATGAGTTTGGGGTTATGAACGCCAATGGGTTTTCTATAAAAATGTTACAGAAAATAGTGAAGTACGAAGTGCTTATGACAGTAAGTTTTGGTGCGATAATTGGCTTATCAGCAAGTTTGCTTTTTATTGGCTGGTTACACAGGGTAGGGCTAGACTTAGCGGTATTTGGAAATAAAATTGATGCAAACGCCTTATTTTCGACAGTGTTGCATCCAACCCTTACTCCGTTTTGGACTGTGTTTATTTTGGTGTATACTATTGGCATTTGTTATGGAGTAGCAACTTTACCAGTATTTACAATTAGAAAAAAGACTCCATTACAATTGCTAAAGAGCGAATAGTTAGTTATTATATTAAAGGAGAAATTATGAGAATAAAAAAATTTTTGAGATTAAAATTTGTCGTGCTGGTGCTGGCTTTGGTGATGGCGACGCTCAGCATTGCACCCTACGCCTCCGCACAAAATTCTACTGGGGGCGCTACTTCGGGCAGTACCTCCGCACAAACAAACACCATGACCATAGACGCCATAATCGCTAAACTAGAAGCCAACCGCGTCTATGAGGGGCTAAAGGGTAAGGGCACCATAAAAGTAAGCGACCAATATGGCACGCGTACCACCGACATGATTTATCAAAGCAGAGGAGAAGAGTACTCGCTCATCGAATTTACCTCTGCCGCCGAGAAAGGGCAAAAAACATTAAGAGTAAAAGACAAAATATATTTATATTATCCCGATGCCGAGCAGATAATTACCCTTAATAAATCGATGTTTCAGCAAACCATACTCGATTCTGATATTTCTTATGAAGACATGGCCGGCGACCGCTCTATTAAAAATAATTTTAATGCTGAATTAGAAGAAGTAGAGCAAAAAAACGGTCAAGAAACTTTTAAAATTTATCTTTCTGCAAAAAACGATAAAAAAGAAACTTATCCATATCAGCGTATTTGGGTGCGCACAGATAACTTTACGATGATTGCAGCAGAACTTTTTACGCGGAGAAAAACACTTAGAAAGACTATTACAGTAAATCAAATTACTAAGTTAGAAGATGGTCGTTACATAGGTAGCGATGTTTTGTATTCTGATGTGCTGAAAAAAAACAGCGGCACACAAGTATTACTAATTGATCTCAAGCTTGTAAAACTTGATAGCAATGTGTTCTCGTTAGAAAATTTGAAGTTTTAAGAATTTTGTTGGGGTGCAGTATGATCGCTGGCATGGTTGGGTGTAATATGATCGCCAGTATGACAGTCTTCCGCAGAGCCTCCGCATTTAAAAAGTTAAGTAATGTTTAAGAAATTATTATTTATTTTTATAAGTCTTTTTGTATTATGCACAAGCTCTCTTTATGCAGAGCTTAGCCACAATGTAGACCTTACTGTAAGCGGGGGCATGGGCTATAGTAGCACAAAGCTTCGCAACTGGGATAACAGCTATAACAACTTGTATGTTGCTGGCGGTGGCAAGTTGGCCTATACGATGTCGGGGCGTGGTACACTAGTCAGAGGGCAGGCCCGCATATCTATTACTGGCACTGAAAGTCTAGGATTTCTGTTAGAAATGTCGCGGGCATATATACGCACTCGTGTACCCATCCCTACAAAAAACAACATCTATAATTTACAACTAGAGCTAGGCAAAAATTCGCTTACCTGGGGCGAGGGCATCTATTATAATGCAGGCGATGTTATTTTTGGGAGTAATCCGCAAACAAGTGATCTTAGCAGTGCAGAGTTTAGAGACTATGCGTTTTGGCAATTGAGGCTTTTCTTTCCCATTACAGATTTTATCTATATAGAAACTGTTATGGGGTTTCCCGACCAAATTTACACAATAAACGAACTCACGAAAGTTGTTATACCGAGTTCAGATTTAAAAGAACTCGGTGCGGGATTGCGATTTCATGCCGAGACTGGCCCGCTGGTGTGGGAACTCGGCGGCTACAGCAGGTTTGTTGCCGAACAATTCTCGCCCTATCTCAGTATCTCTTTGCCATTGGTAGTGCAGTTGTATATTGCAAGCTCTATAGATTTTGATTTTTCTGCAAGCCGTGCTGATTATTATAGGCAGTTTGAAAGAACTGCTAAAGTAAGCGGAGGAGTATTGATGATACAGTCTGTGGGAGCAGAGGGAACGCTTACTTTGCAACCTGAAATTTTATATCAAAATTATCAGTGGTATGCGCAGCTTAGCAGTGCCTGGTTCTTTAAGCGGGTTATAGGCATGGTGCTGCGTGGCGAATTTGCGTTTATAGAAAATCGACATAGCATACTCGTTGGCCCGCAGTGGAAGCCAGAAGACGGCTTTACTTTGAGTTTTTATTCAAGCACAATTATAGATATACAGGACAATGCAGACGAGAATATTTTTGTATCTGGAATAACTTTACAGATGCAATATAAATTTTAATTTGACAATTTGAAATGATAATATAGATCAAACGGTAATATATAGCAGTGTTCCCTCACTTCCTGTTGGGGTAGATTTTGCTGCAAATGGAACTGCCTTTGGTACTGCACGCGATGGGTCAGCAACTTCTATTATATAATATCAAACCCAAGTATGGCGTTAGACTATTGCACGGTGCGAACTAATCTTACTGGATTATTATCAGTTTTAAAAAAGATCTGGCAATAGCCTGTATTGAAACTAGCCGCCCATGCTCTTGTTGTATTTACTGCATCTACAGTTGATGTCCAATATGGAACAGAGTCTGTATTTGGAAATATTGTAGAATTTATAAGTGGATTACTTTTATCTTGAGATACTAAACTAAATAGTTCTTTTGCTGTTGGCAATCTCCAATCTGTATAATCCGCATAACCAGCACCGGTATTGATTATTGCAGCCGGTCCTGTGGTAGTGTTATTTGCAGCGTCCCATATATATCTAGTAGCGGTTCCTGTATCACACTTGGTAGTGGTTGTGGTTCTACCCTCAGAACATTGTTTCCACATTAGCCGCGTAATTTTATCGGTTACTGTACCATCAGTATGATCAGTATAACGATTATTGGGCCATTCGTTAAAAATATAAGCAGATTCTATATCTGAAATACTGTGCGTTCCACCCCGAACTAGTCGTAATGGTAATTTAATGTTACGACCAGCATCAATTATTTCAGGCATACTTAAATGTGAAGCTTTTAATGCGTTAGCATTGTTATTATTGGCGGGGTTTGCGATCCAGTATGAATCTTGCCTATAATTTAATGTATTTGAATCAAAAATTACTGGGTTAGTAGAAGCACTTAAATCTAAAATGCTTATAATTTCAGATGCTAATGGTGCTCTCCAATCGGTAAATCCACAGAGTGGGGTGGTGCCATTTGTTGTTCCATTTGCGGCATCAACTAAGGGATTCCAATCATCGCTATAAGTGCCTTTTGTTGCTACTGTCGAGGTTCTTCCCACTGCAGTCTTACCCCCCCATGCATATGTATTGTGTGTATATCTTAAACCAGAGGCATTGGTTTTTACCTCCCAATACAGACCTTTATAGTCTAGGGCACAACCCCAAAATGTGCCGTCTATAGCGGTACCATTTATTACTCCGGTAGTGGGGTTCAAGCTGAGCCCAGTTGGTAATGAAGGTTCTATGCTAAAATAAAAGTTTGAGAAACATCAGTAACACCATCTAGTTGTGGATTTACATCAGCGAGTGCTATAGTATTAACCGCTCTCTTTTCAAGAGTGCAGATTAACCCACTACGAAGTGGTAGAGCAGCGAGACTATGAAGTGGATTTCTTGTTCAGTATCCGAATATTATTATATTCCACACTTATCTATATTAATTTTTTATTTTATGGTATTATTATTGTAGAGGGGAATATGAAGTCTAAATTAACTGATAAAAATCAGAGTAAATTAGTGCCTAATAAATCTATATTGGGGCCAAAAAAAACTGCAAAAGGTCAAGCCTTGGCTACTTTACCAAGTAAAGTGGTATCTTATCCAGTAACAAAAAGACCACCAATAGAAGAAGTAATAGATATTAAACTTACTCCGCAACAAAAAGTTGCAGAAGCCATTTTGGCATTGTCACCTAAGCAAGCTGCTGAGGTATTAAAACCTTTTGATGAACGAGAACTTATTTTTGTTGGCGAGGCTATACTAAAGTATGCACTTAGACCGATAGGTATTGCCGATACTACATCTGACAATGTGTCTAGTAACCAAAACGCCAATACTGATGCTGATAAAGATGCATCTAAGAGTACAAATTCAGATTTATCAACTGGTGCTAAAAATGGTGGTGGCAACAGCCAAATAAATGACTCTACAAACAACAATAATCAAACACTTAGCACTTATGACAAAATTCAACAAGGGGGGCAACATTTAAATAACACGCAAGATAAAAAATCGTTTTTACGATTAACAGCAAAAGATTTTTCTGCAATAGAAGTAGTACGCGCACTTTACAGATTAGCTTTTGGAGAAAAGCGTGCGTATGATTTAATAAATAAATTACTGCGTCTTAATATTAAAAATAGGCTTTCGTTTTTAAACAGTCACACTGCAGAACATTTATTCTTAGTAATTAGAAACGAGTCGACAACGGTAATCTCACTTATATTAAGTGTAATAAAACCATATTTGGCAGCACAGGTGTTAAGTATGTTAGATGCAGAAAAGCGCCAAGAAATTATTTTAAAGGTGGCAAATCAACAAAACCCATCATCGCAAACTGTGGTTACTGTAGAAACTGTGCTTAGAGCAAAGTTAAATAAAATAGTAGAAAGCAATCAAAACAGAGAAATAATTGATGGCGAATATAACCTGCTAAAAATTATGCAACATTTGCCCCCACACGAACACGAAAAATTTCTTTCTGGCTTAGAAGACGAAAAGATGAAGGAGCGCATACGCCTGCGTTTGTTTTCGTGGACTTCTCTCGCAGATTTATTGCCGGCCGAGTGTGACGAACTGTTGTCTGAGTTTAGTAATAAAGATCTTGCAAAGCTTATTATTGTTGATGGCGATAAAGCTAGAAACCAACTTATCAAGATTGTTAGTAAAAATAAAATGGAATTTATAGAAGAAGAAATTATGCTCATACAATCAGATTTTAAAACGCAAATGTTTGAGCTAAAAGATGTAAAAGAACTACGCATTAAACTATATACACTTATAAAAAAATATTTGCCTACTAGTCAATCGTCGTATGTGGTGTATTAGTTTACTTGCCCATAACAATACACTACAATATTCTAAATAATTGACTTATAAAAATAGTGTATAATATAAGCAATGAGTCAGTTTTCATTACAAGTTGCTACTAGACAGTCTCAAAATCTTGCAACAAAAATGATGATGACTCGTCAAATGCAGAGAAACTTGACTTTGCTTACGGCTTCTGTACAACAACTACAACATGAAATAACTCAAGAAATAGAAGAAAACCCTGCACTTGAAATTATAGAAGAAAAAAATAAAGAAAGTATAGATTCTATAAAAACAAACAAAAACAAGGGCGAAGATTCTAAAAGAAAATTTGAATTTGTAGAAAGCTTGTTGACTGTGCCAGAGACATTGGCCGAGCATTTAGAATGGCAACTTCAGATGGAAAATATTTCAGAACGCAAGATAGAAATTGGAAAGGTATTAATAGAAAACTTAGACGAAAATGGTTTTTTTATAGAATCTCCGTATGTTGTGTGTAAGACTCTTAATAACGCAAATAAAGAAGAAGTTGACGAAGTAATTAGTATTATTCAAGAGTTAGACCCATTTGGTTGTGCAACTATGGGAGTTACCGATAGTTTGCGTGTACAACTTAACCAATTAGAATTAAACGATCAAATTGACGAACTACATAAAAAACAACTAGAGACTTGTTTTCAACACATAGATAAGGCATTGGCTAATCCCCATACAAATATAGCACACATTAAAAAAACAATGGACGATTATTTGTCAGACGAGGAGTTTCAAGAATATTTGCATTTACTAATACCTTATCCCGGTCGGGCCTATGCACATAATCACATAGACAGAGAACTGTATGTAATTCCCGATGCGATGGTGACTATAGCAAACGATGAGCTTGTGGTAAAAATAAATCAAGAGATAGTGCCTATATTGACTTTAAGCAAATCTATAAGTGACCTGACTAATTCTGAAGATAAAAAAGCCAAAAAACTTGCCTCTGAATGGGTGGGAGCTGCAGAAAGTTTTATTAAGGGGATAGAATATAGAAACTCTACCTTAGAAAAAGTAATACTGTACATTGCACATTATCAACGAGAATTTTTTTTAGGAATAAACGATTATCTAAAGCCGTTTACTCAGCAAGAGTTGGCACAGGCGCTAGACTTAAATATATCAACAATATCAAGAATAATTTCAAACAAATATATACAAACAAGCCGTGGAATTTATGAATTAAAATTTTTCTTTTCTCATAGAATGGGCTTAAAAGATACCAGCGGGCAACAATTGTTTCACGAAATTACTTTATTAATTGATATCTTAAAACAGAAAAAAGAGAAGATTTCAGATAGAATAATATCAGAAAAACTTGCTGAAAAGGGTATTAAAGTTGCCCGCAGAACTGTAAGCAAATATAGAAAACAAATAGAGGAAGACGAATGAAAAAACCCATTACTGTATTAGATATTCTTACTAGAAATGAAAAATATTCTTTTGGTTTAGACTTAGAATGTATAGTTGGTCAAAAAGGTCTGAATCAAGAAGTCAACAAGACTATAAATCGTCCAGGGCTTGCCTTGAATGGACATTTTATAGGGTTTGGAGAAAAGCGCGTACAATTATTTGGTCAGGGTGAGGTTGAATTTCTTTATAGATTAGAATCTGAAGGCAAACTTAAAAAAATTTTAGAGGAGTTTTTTCTTCACGATATTCCTTGTTGCATGATTTCTCACTGTCCGCAAAATGTACCTCCACAAATGCTTTTAGAATATTGTGATAAGCACGACTGCCCACTACTGTATTCTAAATTATCTTCTGCTGATATTAGCTCTAGTTTAAGTCGAGTGCTTAGTGATTTATATGCTCCCGAAGTTGTTGAACACGGAGTGTTTTTAGAAGTACATGATTTTGGAGTGTTTATTAAAGGAGGAAGTGGTATGGGTAAAAGTGAAGTTGCACTTGAACTTATAGACAAAGGCCACCATAGACTTATTGCAGACGATGTAGTGTTGTTAAAGCGTGTGAGTGAAACTAAAATTATTGGTACTTCTGTAGATACCAAACAATATCAGCATAACTTAGAAATTAGAGGTTTGGGTTTTGTTAATGTGGCACAGATTTATGGTATAAGCTCTACCCTTGATGAAAAAGAAGTGCATCTTGTAGTAGAATTAAAAAAATGGGATGACAGTACAGGTGCTATGGACCGTCTTGAACAAATGCAAGAAAAGAGCATAGAAGTTTTAGGCGTAAAATTGCCACTTGTAGAACTTCATATAAAAGCAGGTAGAGATGTAGCGTTGTTAATAGAAACGGCCGCAATAAAACACAGATTAATTTACATGGGGTATCATGGAAAGGAGAATCCATACTTATGGTAGAAAAAAAAGTAACAGTATTAAACAAAGCCGGCTTGCATGCAAGGCCATCTTCAATGATAGTTAAACTTGCCTCTCGACATGATGCAGAAATATTTATAGGCACTGAGGGCTATATGGTTAATGCAAAGTCTATCATGGGCGTAATGACTTTGGGTGCAGGTTCTGGTAGTGATCTTATCATTAAAGTAGACGGAGAGAACGAAGAAGAAGTGGCCAACCAAATAGTTCAGTTGTTTGAATCTAAGTTTGCTGATGAAGGTTAAATTAGTTTTAAGTATTGTGTAATATGTGTATTGTAATTTAATATGAAAATTAACTTAACACTAAAAATATTTCTATGAAAAATGTATGGTTATTATTAGGCCCCGAGTTAGGATTAAAACGTCAAAAAATTCAAAGTATTGTTACTACGCTAAAGAAATCTTTTGCAGCTAGCTCACAAAAATCCTCAGTAGTAGTGGCAAAGACTCAAATGCCAACTCAAGAAGAGCAACTAGAAATTACAAAACTCTTTGCTAGAGACAGTAATACTGAAAGCATCATATCAGAAATTTTATCGTCTTCTTTGTTTTCCTCTAATCGGCTTATACAAATAGACCAAATTGATGCATGGACTATGAGCGATGCAAAAAAAATTGCAGAAGCTCTATCTAAAAAAGATGATTTAACGACAGTGATACTGCTATCAGAAAACACCAAAGTAAGCGAATATATCAATAAAATAATTTCTGCAAGCAACAAGCAAATTTTTTGGGAGCTTTCAGATGCAGATTTAAGCAACTATGTGTTTAAAAAATCAAAAGAATTGGGGCTTTATTTACACCAAGAAGCAATAGAGCTTATTATTTATTTGGCTGGCGATAGTACTTGGGAGTTAGACCAGTTGCTTGCTCAAATAGTCATTTTTGTCGCCTCTCAGAAAAAATCGGCTGCGTACGAACAGCCAGCCACCAGTGAACAGCCAGCCACCAGCGAACAGCCAGCCACCAGCGAACAGCCAGTCACCAGCGAACAGCCAGTCACCAGCGAACAGCCAGCCACCAGTGAACAGCCAGCCACCAGCGAACAGCCAGCCACCAGCGAACAGCCAGTCCTCCCAAGCAAAAAATCTTCTGATAAACAACTGATAGTCAAAGAAGACATTGAACTTTGGTTAGCCCACCATAAACAAGAAACAGTTTTTAAGCTTTTTGAAGAGCTAGTAGACACTCGCTTTGAAAACACTTTTATGACTTTAGAATATCTGCTTCAAGCGGGTGAGCATCCTTCGCTTATAATGGCAGGGTTAATTTACCAAATAAAACAGGCATTACAAGTAAAACAACTGTTGCTAGAGAGAAACACATACAGAGACATTTTTCAGCAACTTAATATAAGACATATTGGCTCTCAAGAACGCATAAAAATTTTTGTTGTTAATTTAAACTTAGAAGTGTTACAGACTATGTTTACGCTTTGCGTAGAAACCGAAGAAGAGTTGCGCTCTATAAGTGAATTTAAAATACAATCTATATTACTAAGCACATTGATATATAAAATATGCATTTTATATTCACATCCGCATAAATTTGTACCAACATTAAAATCAATATCTCGTTACAATAAAATTAGCGGTATATATTTACAAGATTGGTAACCCTCCTGTAAATCATACAAAAAATTTTTACAAAGAAGATACAATGAACCAAGAACAAATTATTCAAGAATTCAAAACACTGTCTGAAGAAGAAAAACTTTACAGAATACGCCACACTTTTGCCCATATAATGGCAGAGGCCGTACTGCAAATTTTTCCCGAAGGAAAAACAGCTATAGGCCCGCCCATAGCCAATGGATTTTATTACGATTTTGATTTGCCTCGTTCTCTTACAGAAACAGACCTTGCCAAGATAGAAGAAAATATGAAAGCTATACTTCGCAAGGCAGATAATCCTTTAATAAAAGAAGTTATAAGCAAAAAGCGTGCCCTAGAACTTTTTAAAATGCAACCTTATAAACAAGAACTTATCAATAATTTACCTGCTTCAGAAGAGATAAGTCTGTATACAGTAGATACTTTTGTTGACCTGTGTCGTGGCCCCCATGTGCCTTCGACAAAATATTTAGATGCAAACTCTTTTAAGCTATTAAGCATTGCAGGTGCATATTGGAGAGGAGATGAAAAGCGCCCTATGTTGCAGCGTATCTATGCAACTGCCTGGGCAACTAGCAAAGATTTACGCAAGCACATACAGTGGCTAGAAGATGTTGAAAAACGCGACCACAGAAAAATAGGGCGCGCACTTGATTTATTTAGCACTCACGAAGAAGCAGGTCCAGGGCTTGTGTATTGGCATCCTAAGGGCGCACGCATTCGCCTTGCCATAGAAGACTATTGGCGTGATATACATCTTAAAAATGGTTACGAGCTTTTATACACTCCACATGTGGGAAAAAGCTGGCTTTGGGAAAAGAGTGGCCACCTTGATTTTTACAAAGAGAATATGTATTCTCCTATGGAACTTGATGAGTCAGATTATTATGTAAAGCCCATGAACTGCCCTTTTCATATTATGATTTATCAAACAGCAATGCGCTCTTATAAAGAATTACCATTAAGATGGGGAGAGTTGGGTACTGTGTACAGATATGAACGCAGTGGTGTGCTACACGGCTTATTACGAGTGCGTGGCTTTACCCAAGATGATGCGCACATTTTTTGTGCCCCAGAGCAAACAGAAGATGAAATTATTAAAGTCATTAAATTTTCTCTTAAAGTGTGGAAAGACTTTGGCTTTGACAATATTAAGGCCTATGTAGCAACTAAACCCGCCAAAGCAGTGGGAGACGACAAAGACTGGAAACGCACAACAGAGGCCTTAAAAAATGCTGCCAAGCAAGAAAATTTAGAATACGAGATAGACGAAGGTGGCGGGGCTTTTTATGGGCCAAAAATAGACTTAAAGATTAAAGATGCCTTAGGCAGAGAATGGCAAATGACTACCATACAGTTTGACTTTAACTTGCCTGAACGCTTTAACATGCATTACATAGACAATCATGGCGAAAAGAAAAGACCCTACATGGTGCATCGGGCATTGCTTGGTTCTATGGAGCGATTTTTTGGTGTACTTATAGAACATTATAGTGGTGCTTTTCCTGTGTGGCTTGCGCCTATTCAGGTGGAGCTATTACCTGTACACGAAGACCACATTGCACACGCGTCAAAATATCTGCAAGCCCTCTTATCACAAAATATTAGAGCAAGCATTAACACCGACCCCGAACGACTGTCAGCAAAAATTAGAAAAGCACAACTCAATAAAATACCGTACATGCTTGTCTTTGGAGATAAAGAAGTAGAAACCAACACCATAACCTGTAGGTTACGCACTGGCGAACAACTAGACTCCATGAGCGATAACGATTTTATTAGCTATGTGCACCATAAAATAAAAGAAAAAAGTCTGATTTAAGATTTGCCGCATGCACTTTTGTGAATGCACTCAAAAGTATGAATAAAATCAAGCACAACTTTATTTGCTTTGTTTTTCTGCACGGGTTTCGGGTACTTTCTGCTTAATAACATTAAAATTTACATAATATTTTGCGTCTTCATAACTTCCCGTAGGGATATAATAAGTGGTAAATAATAATATAGAATGATGTTGATAAATATTAGCCCCATCAATTTGCGAAGTGCCGCACACAGGACTTATAGAAATTGAAATATTGTCGTCAGTTTCTATAGCTAATTTTTCTTTGTTTGCAAGGTTATAAAACACTAACGATTTACCAGTACAAGTAATAAAATCAGTTGCCGAAATTTGCTCTGAGTCTACATAAATTTCTAAATATTTTTCAAAATTAGCAGCAAACGATAAATTAATTTCAGTAGCAAGAATAATCTCAATATCATTCTCTTTCTCAAAATCTATAGAAGAAGCAATATGGCTAAGTCTATAGTGAATATCTAATCCATTGTTTGAAATTATATAGCGTTTCTCAATTTCTAAGGGGCGCTTGTTAATTGATTTATAAATTAAAGATGTCTGCGCAGTGTTATAAGAAAAATCGTTATAGACAACCATAGAAAACGGATATTGATTGCTTATCATTTTTGCATGCAAATCTGAAATTTTTGTATTAGGGGGTAGTATTAATTCTCTAAAAGCATAAGGGCTGTATAGTGGGTTTTTGTGGGGAGCATAACAAGAAAGATAGTTCCATTGTTTTGCTTTTCTTTGCAATAATTGTATAGACCCACTCTGCTGTTCAAAAAGCAAAAAAGTATTAAGATTTATCACTTGAAATTCTTCTTCACCATTCATATCATAATCGTTTAACAACATGATGGTAGTTTTTTTCTCTTTAGGAATATCTTTTTTTAACAGTTTTTCAATTTCTGCAAGTTTTTGATAAGTAAATTGTCTTAGTTTGTTGTTATAAATGCCCAGTTGTCTGCTGTATCCCCAATACACAAAATGACTTTGCAATTTTCTTAGCAACATGCGGGCAGAAAGTTTTCTGTCTTTGTCTTTTTTATAAAGAGACAACTGATTCATAATATGTAAAAAACGGCTATATAACAATCTGCTTTCATTTCTAGAAATGATATACTTAAAAAATGAATCGTAGTCTTCTATACCAAAGGGAGAAACCCTAATACGACAAATTAATTTATGCTGTAAGCGGCGCGAAATAAATTTACTAGGAAGTTGACTAAGTTTGTCTAGCCCTTCAGAACGCAATTTTATAAGCAACTCTTCAAAATTAGTAAAAAATTTTTCAATGTGTTCTTCATCTCTGTATTGACAAAGCATAACCAGCACATTGTTTTTATTGGGAGTTTGTAGCGTTTCTAAAGTATTGTATATAAAGTGTTCGTCTTCTATAATATTTACGAGTTGTTTATCAAAGGGTATTGCAGTAAGCTTAGTGCCTAAAGATTCTACTATGCATAACTCGTGTTCTTTGGGGATTGGTTCTAAATATGAGCGTTCTATAAATAAAAATTTTATTCCTTTTTCGTAAATAGCGGTAATTTGGTTATGTTCGTAAGTACCGGGGGTAATCCATGCACCTTTAGAATCAATAGCATTAAAATTATTAGAAGTTAAATAATGAGAAAGCGATTCTAATTGTTCGTTTTGGTCTGGCTTGGCTTGTAATGCAAGGGCAGCATCGTGATACATTCCATTTAAAAACTCTATTTGATTTCTGTCGTTAAGTCTTTTAAGTACATCTATGCTTTCTTTTACATTTTTTTCTAGATATTCAAACACTGTGCCAGAAATATAAAAAAAGAATTTTATTTCTGGATATTTATATGCAAGTTTTATATAAGGAGCTATCCAGTTATTATAATATTGTTTGTAATATGTAGAACCGACACCTTCTGGAAAACTAAATATAGTTCCTAATAATAAAACATTGCTCATGAGATAATTTATATCTTATCATACATTGTCCATGATTTCAAACGTCTGTAGAGTGCTGTAAATTCTTCGTCAGTCAAAAACCAAAGATGTCTAAATTGCTTAATAATTGGTGTAGTCATGTATAGTATTTTATATCTTTCAATAAAATTACCTGCAAAACAATGATTGGGAAGTTCTTTCCAGTTTTTATTGTGTTTTGATAAAAGGTAAAGCATGGGGGTGCCTAGTGGTACCTTCATAATAAATGATTCTAAACGACCTAAGATAATTTGTATATAAATATCTATAAAAGGTTTTTCGTATACAATGGCTTCATAAATAGCTAATAGCGTAGATGGTTTAAATACCAACACTTGATCTTCAATGGCCTGTAAATCATCTGATATAGTTTGACTTGTGGTAGTGTGATTTAATATTTTTTTATCTAAAGAATAATATAATATGTTAAGATTGCTTGATGTATGATTTATAATGTTGTCTAATGTAATGTTGTCTAATGTATGGCTTATTGTATTGGTGCCAAGCTTTTTTAATTTGTTGACTAGCTTAAATTTATTAGAAAAATTATTTGAGCACACTATACAGTTTTTTATAGGATTTTCTAAAGAAAATATATTTGTGAGCATATGAGTGACTAATGCAATTTCTTGAGTATGAAGTTGTAAAATTTTTTCTTCAAGAGAAAGCAAGGGGCTAAATTCTATCGCATTGACTATGATGTTTTTTATTCCTTTTTTCTTAACTTTATTTTGCAAATATCTGGCAACATCTTTAATGTCTGTGTCAAATATGCCTGCATTTTGAATTATATTTATCATATTTGTTTTGTTAAGACCGTTTTTAATAGATCTATATTCTTTATTAAAAGTAGTAAACTTGCCACCAAATTTTACCTCAATAGATTTTATATCTACAGTGCTATCAGGATAAGAAAAATTTCTAATCTTTACAACTTCTCCACCAACTGCACTATGGATGTTTTGTGTATTAGACATACTGCCTTTGGCAAGTATTTCACCTCTGGCAACTTTTTTACCCGGACTTACTATAATCTGAGAATCTTTTGTGTAACCTTGAGACACAGGGTATAGCAAGGTTTTAGGAAAATCAATTTGTTTTAATAATTCTATTTGATTAAGTTTATAATTTTGTAATTGTAATTTTTTCATTATATTATCTGTATATTATATTAGGGTCAAATTTTATTTTTAAAATAGATAAAGTGAGATGCTAATAAACATTCCTAGTATTACTCCTATAAAAACTTCTGATATTGTATGGCCTTCTACAGTTTTTAATGCTTCTATAGGGTTTTGTAAGTTTTCTTTTTTATTATTAAAATCTTTAATTAAAACATTTACTATGCGGGCAATTTTGCCTGTTAGTAATCGTACTCCCATAGCATCTCTTATTACTATGCAAGTAAAGAAAAATGCAACTAAAAATATTGGCGAAGTAAACCCGTCATCAAACCCAACTGCAACTGTAAGAGCTGACGACATTGAAGAATGACTAGATGGCATGCCACCTGTTTTCCAAAATAAACTTGACATCATGTCTCTGACAAAGCTTACTTCTTCGTTATCTATTGCTTGAGATTTAGAAGTAGCGTGGTTTATGATACCCGTAATCATACCTATGATTGTTTTTACTGTTTGAGCACCTAGCCATCCTAAAAGAGCAGCTAAAAATATTTTACTTTCAATTAAATTATCTAAAAAATTTAAAAACATATATGTATTTATTATGATTGATTTTTATTAAAATTTCAATAAGTATTGTTTATAAAAATGATATGTTTGTAATTCATATATATAATTTATAGACAAATGATATTATATATAAAGAAACAATATGTTTAATCTTTTATTTTTAATTTTAGGATTTTTTCCGTTAATATGCGGTGCAAATTTTTTGGTAGATGGAGCATCATCTATTGCTAAAAAATTTAATATACCAAATATAGTGATAGGGTTGACTATAGTAGCCTTTGGCACTTCGTCTCCTGAACTTATAGTTAATATTTTTGCGTCTATAGCGGGTAATACAGAAATTACGCTTGGCAATATCATAGGTAGCAATATTTTTAACATACTGGGCATTTTAGGTATTACAGCTATTATTTATCCTCTTGTGGTAAAAACTAACACTACTTGGATAGAAATACCCCTATGTTTGTTGTCTGCCTCATTAGTAATAGTAATTGCAAACGATGTAATTATTGATAAAGCAAGTGCTTCTGCAATTACTAGAATAGACGGCATCATTTTATTATCATTTTTTTTTATATTTTTAATTTATACTTTTATAATGATGAAGTCGGGCGTATATGAAGAAGAAATAACAGTAAAGCAAAGATCTCTTATTAATTGTGCGGTTTTAGTTATTCTTGGGTTATTTTTTTTAGTTATTGGGGGAAAGATTATCGTAGAATATGCTATTAGACTTGCAAGATCTGTAGGCGTCTCTGAAAGGTTGATAGCGTTAACAATAGTTGCTATTGGCACATCGTTGCCAGAACTTGCAACTTCTACTGTGGCCGCCAGAAAAAAGAATGTAGATATAGCTATAGGCAACATAGTGGGCTCAAATATTTTTAATATATTTTTTATCTTAGGATTATCAGCAATCATTAACCCCGTGCCTTTACAAAAAGCTTCAAATATAGATTTACTTGTAAATATTTTTTCTAGCGTCATGCTTTTTGCATTTATTTTTACAGGTAAAGGAAGAAAAATAGAACGATGGGAAGGGATATTATTTCTGATTTTTTATGTAGGGTATATTGCATTGCTTCTATTTATAAAAATTGTCTAAATATACAATTGACTTTTTGATAGTTTATTACTATTATAAAAATAAAGAAATCAAAACTCAATACTACTACTAGGAGGTAAATATGAAAGTAACTCCACTCGGAGACCGTGTGTTATTAAAGATTGCGCCAGAAGAGAGCGTAACAAAAAGTGGGATTATTATCCCAGATTCTGCAAAAGAAAAGACTCAAACGGGTACTGTTATTGCTATTGGGAGCGGGGCAGAAATCAAAGTGAAAGCAGGACAAAAGGTATTATACGAAAAATATGCTGGTTCTCAAATTGAAATCAACAAAGTTGATCATTTGGTTATAGCTGCAAAAGATTTACTTGCAATTGTAGACTAACAGTATACATAAATAAATCTAATGATTAAAAACCTCACATCAACTGATGTGAGGTTTTTAATTGGTAATGGGTGCCCAGTTTTGGCTCAATGAGTACCCATTTCTGGCTCCATCGTTGGCGAAGCCAGTGCAAATATCTAGTGCATCCCCTTAATAACAACCTTACCTTGAGCGTGTTCCTGCTCTAAATATTGTAATGCTTGGGCCGCTTCTTCTAAAATAAATTGCTTGTCAATAACAGGTTTAATTTGCTTTGTTTCTAATAAATATTTTATAAATTCTAAGTCTCTAATATTATTTTTTTGCACAAGCAAGTGTTTTTTCTTTTTACTTCTCTTAAACATGCTCATAAAAACAAAAGGTGCCTTAACCATAAATTCTAAAAATTGTTTATCAGAACCACCTACACACACATAGATACCCTGTTCTGTAAGACAGTTTTTATACGCTTTCATAGTATGAAAGCCATTTATTCCCAAAATAATATCATACTTAGCGTCGTTATAAGTAAAATCTTCTTGTGCATAATCTATCACATAGTCAGCACCTAGTTTTTGCACTAAATCTAAATTACGGTTGCTACATACTGCGGTTACAGTGGCTCCCAATACCTTTGCAATTTGTACTGCAAAAGTACCCACACCACCCGAAGCACCATTGATAAGCACATGCATATCAGATAAAAGGATGCGTGTCTTGTCTAAATCTAAATACTCAAATTTCTTGCGTGATTTTTTTAATGCATGCGTTATGGCTGGGTTAAAAGACTGCAACGCTGTCAGTGCTGCGAGGGGGACTGCTGCACATAGCTCGTCTGGCATTTGAAATGGCTTAAGTGCAATACCGTCTTCTGGGGCGCAGACATATTGTGCAAATGCCCCTCTAAAATTTGAAGCACATCCAAAGACTGCATCGCCAGGTTGAAACGCACGAACTTTTGCACCAACGCTGACTACTATGCCAGATAAATCTGAACCGATTATCTTTAGTTTTGGTCTAAATAGTCCTAAAAACAATCTCATAAAATAAGGAGTACCTCTTAAATAACGTAAATCTGCGGCATTGACAGAGCTGGCTAATACTTTTATGAGTACTTCATTCTCTTTAACAACAGGCATTTCTATATCTGAATATTGTAACACTTCAGTAGAGCCATATTTATTTTGTATAATTGCTTTCATTATATTAATATAACATTTTTATATTTTTTAATGATATAATAAAAACATGAGTACAAAACTAGTATATATGTTAAAAAAGAATTTTTTACCAATATTGTTATTTTTAATTGTAATATCGTGTGCTACTAGAAACGATAAATTACTAGAAACAGATACCAAAGTTGCAACTGGTGACTATAAGGCCGCCTACGAAGAAATAAAAAAAAATAAATCATTTATTTATAATGAAAAGAAAGACGAGATTTTATACTTACTTGATACTGGTTTGTTAGCTCTGCACGCAAAAAACACTGCTGATTCTATAGGCGATCTTACAAATGCCGATTTAAAAATGGACGATTTACGCAAAAAAAATATTGGCGAACAAATAGGGGCAAGCTTAATAAATGATTCTCTTATTACTTATAACGGGTATAATCACGAATATGTGTTTACAAGCTTAATGCTTTCTTTAGGATATTTGATAGACAACAAATTTGATAGTGGCTTTGTTGAAATGCGCCGCAGTCAAGACAAACTACAAAAAATACAAGTAGACAATGATGTACTAGTAAGCGAATACAGTAAAAGTAAAAATGTCTATGTTGACTTAAAAGAAATTAAAGCCCCATTTGTAGACTCGGCTTTTGCTCGATTATTATCTTTTTGGTTATACAGAGCTGACTCTGATATTACAAATGCAGAAGTTGCGGCAAGAAAATATTTTGAAGCAATAATTGCACAACCAAATTTATATGATTTTGATTTTCCTAAAATTACTGAAGATAAACTAAGCACTCAAGGCGTCAGAATACAAGTGGTGGCACTTACAGAACGCGCACCAATATTATTTGAAAATAGATTTTCGTTAAACACGGTTTCTGGTGGTGTGATAATTGGTAGTGGTTCAGAGCAATATAGATTGCCTTCAAATGCAAAACCTATTACTGATGATAATTTTATAAATGAATTAGGTGTTATATCAGTGCCTGATATAAAAGGGGGATTGTCTGTGGTGTTTGCGGTACCAAAAATGGCAGTCTATGATAAAAAAATACAAAACATAGAAGTGTGGACTAATGATGAAAAAATAGGAGATTTATTAGTAACCGAAAGTTTTGAAAATATTGCGGTGGCATCTTTCTTAGAAGAAAAAAAAATTATTGTAGCCAGACAGATTTCAAGAACAATAGTAAAATCAATATTAGGTGCTGTTGCTAACGAAGTAGACCCCTTGCTTGGGCTGTTTACCCAAATAGCAAACAATCTATCTGAAAGTGCAGATTTAAGAATTTCTCGATATTTTCCTGCTAGAATTTGGACTGGAGATTTTAAGATGCCGGGTCCTGGCGAGTATAATATTTTGGTGCGCTATTTAAATAATGGCGTAGTTGTAAGAGAAAATACTAATCAAATATCTATTACCAAAGAAAACGATACCTTGAATTTGGTAGTAGATTCATTACTGTAAATAAATTGGCAAAGAACTTTACACACACAAAAATTCTGTTGCTGGGGCCACAGCATGTGGGCAAAAGTACTGTTGGGTTGCAAATAATCCAGCATGTAGACGCGCGGGAAGTGCTAAAATTTTATGACAGCGACGAACTAATGCTGGCCGCATACAACTTAATATCTGTTAACACACACACACATCAAAGTGATACACAAAGTAGTGCTACGCCAAGCACCACACAAAGCCCTGTTACCAGCATAAGAGAGCTCTATAGTATTTTAGGCGAAAAAGAATTTAGAACACTAGAAGGTCAGCAAATAGCAGCGTTAGTTGCACCCTTTGTGTGTGCAACTGGAGGAGGGTTTGCCAATAACCAAACATTGTTAGCTACTCTTGATTCTAGCTACAAAAAAATATTGCTTACTAGTAATGCAGACATTGTATGGCCACGAGTTATCAAAAACGGCATACCTAGCTATCTAAGTAACCTGTCATTAGATAAAGCTACTCCGCAAGAGTTACAAAAGATACAGTCAAAATTTACAGAAATATTTAATCAACGCACACAAATTTATAAAAAATATGCAGACTTTGTAATTGATACCACATATTTAACCCCACTACAAATTGCCGAAGAAATAATAAATCATTTATAATATATATTAAGGAGTAATTTTGGCTAATATAAAATCAAAAAACAAAGTAACAAATGCAAGCACTAGCAAATATGTGCTTGTAATAAACTGTGGAAGTTCGTCGCTTAAATATGAAGTGTTTGAATTTCCAAACAAAATAAGCATAGGCAAGGGCATAATAGAACGCATAGGCCAAAAAACTAGTAATCATGTTCATAAGGTTACTATTACACATAAAATTTTTGAACAAGATTTGTCAGTGCCCGACCACTCTGTTGCATGTCAACTTGTACAGCAAATAATTACAGACAAAAATTTTGGCTTAGTACCATCATTAGAATCTATAGGTACTGTGGGGCACAGGGTAGTTCATGGGGGAGAAAAATATTCTACATCTACAATAATAGATGATAAGGTTATTAGGGCAATAGAAGATTTGTCAGTGCTTGCTCCTCTCCACAACCCCGCAAACTTAGAAGGTATAAATTCTGCAATGAGGGTGTTTAAGCACTGTCAGCATGTGGCTGTGTTTGACACTGCGTTTCATCAAACTATACCTGCACGCTCGTTTATGTACGGGTTGCCTTATACAATTTACAAACAATATGGCATTAGAAAATATGGTTTTCATGGCACTTCTCACCAATATGTTGCCGAAAGAGCTGCCGACTTGCTTAAAAAACCACTGAAAGAAGTAAACTTAATTACTTGCCATTTAGGCAATGGGTCTTCTATTACTGCAATTAGAAAAGGCAAGTCTATAAACACCTCTATGGGCTTTACTCCTTTGGGTGGCGTGATGATGGGTACTCGTAGTGGGGACATAGACCCCGCTATTATTACCTTCTTACTTGACAAGGGTATGTCTGCAAAAGAAATAGATATTATGCTTAATAAAAAAAGTGGACTTTTAGGTATATCTGGTATATCTAATGACATGAGAGATATAGAAGAGGCGGCGTCTTATGACAACAGAGCGGTGCTTGCCTTAGAAATGTTTGCCCATAATGTGCGCAAGTTTATTGGTGCCTATGTTGCCGAGCTTGCTAAAGTTGATATGTTGGTGTTTACAGCTGGCATAGGACAATTTGGAGAAGACATGAGACGAAGAATTTGCACACCATTTAGGGGCTTGGGTATACAACTTGACGAAAAAAGAAATAAAGCAGTAGGCAAAACTGACGGCATAATTTCTTCTGATAAATCGCCAGTAATAATAGCAGTTATACCCACTAACGAAGAATTACAAATTGCAAAAGACGCCTATGCCTTAACTACTTTTGGCACAGATGCCCACGATGTACTTGCGGGTAATTCTTAAAAATTTTATTATGTCAAAAAATATTTATCTGATTCACGAACTTTTAGAATGCTTTAATTGCAAAAAACTTGCCTATCATCTGCATACAGAGGGCTGCCAAAATATTATACAGGCCTCGTACCTTAGAGAGCAAATTAGAGTAATTAATAAGTTTATAAGCTCTCATAACTATGTACATAAAGATGCTTTTGTTATCAATAAGTCATCTTTGCAAGAGGCGGCGACGGTAACTTTAGAGGTAGTACACACAAAAAAAACGCCAAAAATATTGCACGCAGTATTAGTACACAATAATATTTCTGTGTACATCCCCTACATGATGTGGCATAATACACTTAAAGGTTGGGTCTTCTATATACCCTCTGCAAGTATGGGACCAAAACAAGAACATCTGCAATATACAAGCTTTATAACTATTATTTGTGATGCCTTAAAAATACCTGTTGCAAAAGTGTTGCTTGCAACTTATCAAAAAACCCAAGAGAGCACACAAGAAAATTGGATAGATATAGATATATTAGGAAAGTCTAAAAAATATTTTGAAAAAGAACGGAGGCATTTTCATAGTATTATTGACTTAATAAATTCAGAGCATGCCGATGACTTAAATAAATGGGAATCTTGCAACAAGCAATATTGTGCAATGTGCGAGGTAGAAAAAGAATATGCTATTGACGATGTGCGCACCCTAAGAAAAGCAAAATTATTAATTGATGATTTAATTGCACAAAACATAGAAAAAATTACAGAAATACCGCCCGAGTTACTGCCAAATAACTCAATTATTAACAGACAGTACCAGTCTGTAAGCTCTATGAACCCCTTACTGATATCCGAAGAAGTACACAAGTTTGTTTCTGAATTACAGTATCCAATTTATTATTTAGATTTTGAGGCATTTAACACCTCTATACCTTATAGCTATCCGGCACCTTATGTATCAAAAAACTGGGGTTACAATGTATTTTTATATTCTATACAATGGCAAAACAATCCCAAAGATATTATACACACACAATTATGGGCTATGCTGCCTGGTCAAAATCAAATTGCAAAACTTTGGCAATCGCTTAAAGAACACTTGATAAAAGCTGGCTCTGTGGTGGTATATGGCAGCCAATTTGAGCGAGACATGATAAACCAGCTTGCCAGTACATTTTCTGAAAATAAATTGGGAGAATCTATATTAAAAAAAGTAGTAGATTTACAAGCACTGTTTTTTAATTTGTCATTGTATCATCCCGAGCAAAAAGGAAAAATTTCATTAAAAACCATTACGCCTGTGTGGTTAAGCGATCAATCATATTCTGATTATAAAGTAAACGAAGGTGTAAGCGCAAACTATTATTTTGTAAGTTTAACAGATAAAGTGCTCGGCTTGTTTGACAACATAAAAGACATTGCCTATATAAAACTGCTGTTTGAAAAAATTCAGGTTATCGAAGACGCAAGTGTAGAGTTAAAAGATATTGCCGACTATTGCAAATATGATACAGAAGTAATGATACGGCTTGTGACAAAAATAGAGCAGTTGCTTGATAAAATTAATTTAGACGGGTATATTAGTTAGATTGTTGGATTTTGCGTTCTGCGTGCTTGTGTTTTGGGGGAGGAGAGCTCGCCAAAAAATGGCTATGTGCGGAACTATGACACTGTAATTCTCTTTTACTACATGAACTCTAATTTAAATGTTATTGAAAATGTCCATGTTGTCGACCTCACTTGACGATAATTACATTTAATGAGAAAATAAAATATGAGATTTCACAAACGCACCGCAACCTGCGGCAGTCTGACACTTAGCGATGTTGGCAAGACAATTACCCTTAATGGCTGGATACACAAAATCCGCAATCATGGCGGAGTACATTTTATAGATTTACGAGACCGATACGGTCGCACGCAGATAGTTATAGACGATGCTACTCCCCAAGAAGCAAAAGACTTGGTACCAACTTTGCATTTAGAGTATTGTATTGCGGCGACGGGCAGGGTAATGGCGCGGGCGCAAGAAAACATTAACCCACAATTAGCTACCGGTGAAATTGAACTTTTGGTGCAGGGTTTAGAGATTTTGGCTAAGTCTGAGGTGCTACCATTTACTGTGTCTGACACCAGCACGGCGGCAAACGAAGACTTGCGGCTTAAGCATCGCTATTTAGATTTACGCAGTGGGCACATGCAATGGCACATACAACTTAGGCATAAGGTAGCGCAGAGTGTTCGTGGTTATTTAAACGACTTGGGTTTTTTAGAAATTGAAACTCCCACTTTAATAAGGTCTACGCCAGAGGGGGCGCGAGATTTTTTGGTGCCGTCAAGACTGAATGAGGGCTCATTTTACGCCTTGCCTCAAAGTCCGCAATTGTACAAGCAGATTTTAATGATGTCTGGCATGGATAAATATTATCAGCTTGCACGCTGTTATAGAGACGAAGATGCCAGAGGAGATCGTCAACCAGAGCATACTCAGATAGATATAGAGATGAGTTTTATAGACCCCGAAGATGTGTATGTGCTTATAGAAGGTCTGATGAAAAAGGTTTTTAAGGATGCGTTGGGCATTGAATTAGCGGTGCCATTTTTGCGTCTTACTTATGAAGAAGCCATGAACACTTATGGCAGCGACAAACCAGATTTGCGTTTTGCCTTGCCAATTACAGATTTTTCTGAGAGTGCTGTTGGCTTAGGATGTGCAGTGTTCGATAATGCATTGGCGATGGGCACGGCAGGAAGTGTGGCTGGCGACGAAAGATCTGTGGGCGCAATTGGCAGCGGTGCGACTCAGCAAGCCATAAGCACAGTCGGTGCTTCGACAGGAACAGTAAAAATGCTGTGCGTCAGCATTGCCGATACATATAACAACACACTCAGCAGAAAAAACATAGAGGCACTAGAAGAAGTCGCAAAAAAATATGGTGCTAAAGGATTAGGGTGGGCAAAATATGGCGCTGAAGGTGGAGGTGGCGCCGGCTCTGGGGCGGGCGCAAACGCTGGTTCGGCGGCTAATGCTGGCAAAGCCAGCAAGACATTCAGTTTCAGTGGTGCGCTCAGCAAATTTTTAAATCCTCACAAAGAAAAAATTGTAAAAGCCCATAATATTAAAGATCAAGACTTGCTGTTATTTGTAGCTGACACATGGCAGGTTGCCTGCACGGCCTTGGGTGCAGTACGCAACGAGATTGCAAAAATGTTTGAACTGACAGTGGGCAAAACAACCTCAACGGCAGGCACTGGTAATGGGGCAACTGAAACACCGCTGGGCAAAACAACCTCAACGGTAGGCTCTGGTAATGGGGCAACTGAAACACCGCTGGGCAAAACCACAGATTTTTCCTTTGCGTGGGTAACTGACTTTCCGCTTTTTGAATGGGATGCCGAAGCACAATCTTGGAGCCCCGCACATCATATGTTTACCATGCCTCAACCACAGTATTTAGACACACTTTCAAGCAACCCGGGGCAAGTAAAAGGAGAGCTCTACGACCTAGTCTGCAATGGATTAGAACTTGCCTCGGGCTCTATTCGTATTCACGATATGCATATACAGCAACAAATTTTTGACATTATAAAAATGCCAAAAGAAGAAGCTGAGAGTCGCTTTGGATTTTTGTTAGAAGCGCTTAAATACGGAGCACCTCCGCATGGGGGAATAGCTCCTGGGCTAGATAGGTTGCTGATGCTAATGACCGGCTCTAAGAGCATCAGAGAAGTTATGGCATTTCCAAAAAACACTTTGGGGGCATCTCCTCTAGACGGAAGCCCCAACACAGTTTCTGAAAAACAGCTAGAAGAATTGCATATCAAAATTATTGCCAGTAAAACTGAAACAAAATAATATTATAGCTAGACGCCAATGCAACAGAACATTCCATTAAAAACTAAAACCAAAGCTAACAAAAAATCTCACACAACACTAAAACTTTTTACTGTAGCCGATATTATTATTTTTATATTAGTGATAGGTATTACCACGGTGCTATTTATGTTTACGCTTACAAAACAAACAGCGAATGCACAGGTTGAGATTAGCACCGACGAAGGCAAGTTTTTATATCCTCTAAGCCAAAATAATTCTATTATATTTAATGGGCCTCTAGGCAAAACTTATGTTGAAATTTTAAACAATAGTGTGAGTGTAACTGAATCTCCTGGCAAGCAACGGATTTGCATCAAAGCCGGCGCTATTTCTAAAAATGGGCAATGGCTTGCCTGTTTGCCAAATAAAGTTTTTTTAAGAATAGTCGGAGGTGCACCTAACACTGAATCATCTAGTGTAGATATTATAAGTTTTTAGTGAGAAGAAGTTGGCATATAGCTTTGCACAGTCAAGACAAACGCAGCATAGTTGGTCTCTACCGATACACTTCAACATCTTTTGGAGTGTCTGGCTTTACAATTAAATTAAACTCCCTTTCAATAATATTAAACAGATAGTCTAATCCTTTCGGATTTGGATTTAACTTATTTATGGAGGTTTCAGTTTGAGCTGTTTGAGTATCCTTTTGATCTCCAAAGGGAGAAATGTTAGTATTGACACCTTCTAAAGAAACTTCATAGTCATAGCCATCGGGGTCATCTTGTTTATAGGCATAAAAAGCCCAGTGTATTTTTTGAGTGTTAAACTCTGCAATACTGTCTTCTAAATATTTTGCACAGCCAGAATTTAAATTAAAGCAACCAAACTCCACATTAATAATTCGAGATTTATCTATATTATTTTTTCTAGCCCAATCAAAAAACGGTTTTAAATAGAGAGTAAAAGTGTTTCGATTCCACTTAATTTGTTTTCCACCAAAGGGTATTGTGCCCGGATATTCTAATTGTAATTGTTCGTCATAATTTACACGGCTAGTAAACATAAGGGGCTCAAACATTTTAAATGCATAAAAAATACGCGGGTCGTCAATTTTTGGCCAATACACAAACGCATTGGGCTGGGCATACCATCCACTCTCTAACATAATAGGAGTATAGGGGTCGAGCTGGGTTATGGCATTTATAATTTCTTTATAAAGAGCAACAAGGTCGCGAGCACTATCTTTGTTTACATTATACCAGCCAATATAACGGGTAATATCGCCATGTTCTGCAAGCCGAGGCCCCATATCTGGTATGGGCTTTTGTGCCTGCTCTGGCGATGGTTCATTAATTAAGCTATAGGCATATACCGCAGGATGATCTTTTATTTGCGATACAATGTCGCTCCAGTATGCCTGTGTTTGTTGCCAATAAGTTTTATATTGAAAAAGTCTTAGGTCTCTAATACCATTATTATTTTTTACCCACCTGTAACCCGGTACGCTTAGTGGAGCAAGTACAATTTTTATATTATACTGTTGTGCCCAGTCGAGTACTTGAAGCAACAGTGTTAAATCTTGCTGTACTAAGCCTGTGTAATTGCTAGCATCGCCAATTAAAAAATCTTTGTATTGGCTGTACCAATTGTCGTACGACAAGCGTACAAACTCTACACCCAAATTGCTGGCATCAATAAACCATTGCTCTCGCGGAATTTTATTGGCATAATTAGTGCCCTTGCGAGGAATATTCCAAAATTTAATTTTGTTCTGATTGAATAGTATAAGTGCTTGCATTTTTTCTTCTGTCATTGCACTGTCGACATCACTGTCCATCATGCTGTTGTCGGACATTGCATCATCTTCAGACATTGTGCCGTCGGCATTCGGCATAGACTTCAAAGAATCTTGAGGCAGAATTAAATTGCCATCTTGGTCAAAGATACCACTGGCAAATAAATTTTGAGTTGTCAATATTAAAAAACTTATTATCAATAATATTGTTTTGTGTAAAAAATTAGCTGAAGTCATAAGTTAATAATATCAAATTTACAAGAATGTTATACGTACAGTGTTATTATGGTACTGACATATTATAAACAATAAAATAACAAATTTATTTTGCCGCTTTTCTTCAGACATTGCGGATTTTCTTGCTGATAGATATGCCCGCACTACTGCTGTTAATAATTGTTGTTTCAAAAATTTTAAGTTTTTCTAAATGCCGAAAAAAGCGACCGTCATCGCCATAGCCATCACTAACATTGTGCATGCTAAAAATACCACCCACTTTAAGCTTAGGATTACACAGATCAAAAAAGTGAATATATCCATTTTCTATAGAATTAGAATTTGATGTGCTATTGTGCGAACAATGCAGAAAACCAGTCCCGTCTGAGAACACAAAATCAAACTCACCACTCAGTGTAGGAATAATCGCGTTTGCATCTCCCAACCTCGAATCGATAAACTCTGCCACACCAGAACTCTCAAAGTTTTTAAGCGCCTTGGCCCGCCGTCCAGAGTCGAGCTCTAAAGTAATAACCTTGCCGCCAGTCTGCGCCACCGCCTTAGCAAGCCAGATCGTAGAATGCCCTGACGAAGTGCCAATCTCTAGCACCCGCTTAAAATTATTCTGTACCACAATCTGCTCTAGCATCTGCCCATCTTCAAACGGCACATTATAATCTTGCCAAGTGTTTTTATGCGCCTCTAGCCACTGTAAAATTTGAGTGTTACTCATAGCATTATTATATGGTATTTGGGGGAGGAGGGGAGGGGAAAATTGTTAGCATAAATATTTCTTGAACATTACATAAACATTACAAAATAAAATTTGCATTTGACTTTTTTATAATAATGTCGTATAATATAGGTAGCCAGATGTATAATATGATGACTATAGAGAAATTTAATAAATTGATAGAAAAAAGTTCAATATGGTTTTTACCTGATAACACTTCTTTAAATAAAGATTGTTTAAAAGTTTACGTAAATGATAAAGTTGAAAAAGATCCTTATTTTAACATAAACGCTTTTTATAATCAATTAACTACTAAAGAAGAATTTGAATCTAATAGCTAAGGTAGAATCTTTGTACTATAATTATAAAAGAGCTGCCTGGTCAAAATCAAATTGCAAAACTTTGGCAATCGCTTAAAGAACAATTGTAGACATTGTAAAAACGATATTCAAGAACTAAGACATGAAGAAAAAGAAACCGATGTCTCTATTGGAATTAAAGTTGTCCATGATATTCATAAAAAAAATGTAGAGAAGATTGTTTTAGTAACAAATGATACCGATTTTATTCCTATAATAAAATATATTTTAGAAGAAACAAACAAAAAAATACTAATCTTATTACCTTTAGGTGTTCAAAAAACGGGGGGAGCGTTTTCAGAAATTAAAAGAATAAATCCAGAAAGATTTGTTATAAAAAAAATAAAACAGGACATTGTTACTTTATCTAGATTGCCCAAAACTATAGAAATAAACAAACAACAAGTAAAATCTCCTTACACAGCCCCATAATTTACTTTAACACATAAAAGTTTTTTAATATAAAAAATTCAAATAGATATGTTATATTGGGTAATGTTTCCACTATCCTCTACCCAACTCTCACTACAATTTTACCGCGAGTATGACCATTAACAATATACTGATGAGCCTGCTCAATTTCGCTAAATTCATAGACCTGCGACACATGCGCAATAAGTTTTTTTTCAGCAAGCCAAGTGGCAATCTGCTGCATGTCTTCGCCATTGCTGCGCACTTGTTCATAATTTACACTTACATTTTTGTCGGCACCAAGCGAGGCAAGTTTGTCTTTCGAGCCAGAAGTAATACAAATAATTGCGCCACCAGGTTTCATAATTTTTACCGTGCGCTCTAAAATATCACCGCCCATCGTATCTATGGCAAAGTCAATGTCAGAAAGCTCATCCTCAAACGCAGTAGTTTGATAGTTTATAAACTGGTCTGCACCCAAACCGCGCACAAAAGACTCGTTATGCGCCGACGCAGTTCCTATGACATAAGCCCCCATTAGTTTGGCAATCTGCACCGCAAAATGCCCCACGCCTCCGCCTGCACTTTGTATAAACACCTTATTATTTTTGCGGAGGTGTCGTTTAAATATTTGAAGGGGAGTCAGCGTTGCCAACGATGCCGCCGCCGCATGTTCAAACGAAATATTTTTTGGCTTGAGTGCCAGATGACTTGCCGGTGCAATTACATATTCGGCATAACACTGCCCGTGCCCCGGAAAGTTTACCATACCAAAGACCTCGTCGCCAACTTTGAATTTAGGCGCGGTACCATCCGGCACCGCACCCAATTTGCCGCTTGCCATTGCGGCGCCAACGATACCGCCGCCGCTTGCCATTGCGGCGCCATCTGTGGCCTTGCCAACTTCGACGATAATTCCCGCAACATCCCACCCCAACACCACCGGAGCAAAAGGTTTTATTCGTTCATACACAGCCTTGCCATTTCTCGTTTTGATATCGACAGGGTTTATAGAGAAGGCTTTTGTCTTAATCAGAACTTGATAGTCGCCCGCCGTTTGATAAGTTTCCGTCGCGCCGGCATTTGATATTTCATTCGCACCAACGCTAGCCTTCGCGCCCAGACTTCCGCCTGCGCCAGTCGGTGTATCCGTCGCGCCGGCATTTGATATTTCATTCGCACCAACGTTAGCCTTCGCGCCCAGACTTCCGCCTGCGCCAGTCGGTGTATCCGTACCGCCGGTGCTTGATATTTCATTCGCACCAACGCTAGCCTTCGCGCCCAGACTTCCGCCTGCGCCAGTCGGTGTGTCCGTACCGCCGGTGCTTGATATTTCACCCGCACCCGCCAGAGAGCCCGAACTCAACTTCGGCACATCGACCTCAACTATCTTTAATGGGACTTCAAGCCCAAGACCATGCATTTCAATTCGCTTCATACATTAATTATAGAAGTTATTAAAAAAATTATAGTAGTTATTAAAAAAAGCAGATTAAATATTAAAAAAACTATATAATATATGTATAAGCATATATATACATTATGTAAAAGTAAAATATGTATGCATAACAAACTATTAAATTAAGGAGGACAATATGAGAAAGTTCATATTTATTTTGTTGTCTGTTATTAGTATATTTTCATGCGTAAGTAATAATTCTAATAATAAGACCAATTACACATTGGTGTTTTTAGGAGAAAAATCTATTCCTATTAATACCATATATAACGATACCGTATATGGGGGTATTTCTGGTATTGATTATAATTCTGAAAAAGAATTATATTATACTATAAGTGATGATGGTAAACACCCTCGATTTTATGAAATTACCCTAAATATCGATAAAAATGGAATTAATGATTTAAAAATTAATAGTATAATAAATATTTTAGATAAAGGAAATATAGCATTTCAAGAAAACAGCACTGGCCCAGAGGGCATTCGATATAATCCTATATCAAAAAATTTTTATTGGGTTAGTGAAGGAAATGCAAAGCAATTAATTTCTCCCTTCATTCGTGTAATGAATTTTGATGGCACATTTATCAATGAATTTGATCTAGATAAGAAATATTTTCCATCTTCAGATAAGAAAACAGGCATTGTACATAATAAAGCTTTTGAAAGTATTACATTTGCTAATAATTATAAAAAAATGTTTGTTGCAACAGAAACAGCATTAATTCAAGATGGCAAACCAGCATCAATTGATAATGGTAGTCCAGTAAGAATTATGAAATATGATGTAACAACTGGCAAAAAAGAAGCAGAATATTTATATAATGTTTCAAAAATACCAAAGGCACCAACACAAGAACCAAACTGGAATGATAATGGACTAGCAGAATTATTAGCGCTTAATGATACTACTTTACTAGCCATTGAGCGTTCTTATGCAAGCGGTTTAGGGTTTACTATTATTGTCTATTTAGTAGATATCTCTAATGCAAGTGATATATCTCAAATTGATTCATTATTAGTAACTACAGAAAATATTATACCCGCTACAAAAACAAAATTATTAGATTTTTCAACATTAGGTATAAAAATTGGAAATATTGAGGGAGTAAGTTTTGGTCCTAAAATTAATGGAAACAAAACTTTACTATTTGTAGCTGATGATAATTTTGGTTTTCTGAAAGATGATGACGCTAATCAATTGCTGTTATTTCTATTAAAATAAATATGTACCACTCGCAGTTTGATGTTGACAAAATGCATGTGATATAGTAATATATATAATCATATACACAACATGTGTGATATAGGAGGAAAAATGAAAAATCACAGTACAAAAATATCTATCGTTATGGTAGTATTACTTTTAGCACTTATTAATTCTTTAATATTTGCAAGCGGAACCGAAGAAAATCAAACTTCGGCAAGTAAATTAAAGCCGGGGGTTGTATACTCAGGCCCGAATAAATTTGATAAGTCTTTTAATGAGGGTATTTATAATGGTATAAAACAGTTTGTATCAGAGACTGGTGTACAGGTAAAAGAAGTTGAACCAGAAAACACTGCATTTGGTGAAAAAACGATATTAAAAATGGCAAACGAGGGGTATGACCCTATTATTGCTATTAGTTATAATTTTACAAAATCTGTTGAAGATATTGCTAAAAAATATCCAAATACAAAATTTGTTATTATTGATACCGTGGCGCAAGGTGATAATGTTCAATCTATATTATTTAAGCAAGAACAAGGTGCTTTTCTTGTGGGTGCTATTGCTGCGTTAACTACTAAAACTAAAAAAGTTGGGTTTATAGGTGGTATGGATATACCCGTTATTAGAAGTTTTTATTGTGGGTATGCTGAAGGTGTAAAATATATCAATAAAAATATTTCGGTAATAATGAATATGACAGGTTCTACAGTAGAAGCATTTGCAAACCCTAGTAAAGGTGGAGAATTAACAAAAGCACAATTTGAGCAAGGTGTTGATGTGGTATTTGCTGCTGCTGGAGGTACAGGATTAGGTGTGTATAGGGTAGCAAAAGAAGAAGGAAAATTTGCTATAGGAGTTGATTCAAATCAAAACTATTTGCATCCTGGAACTATGCTTACTTCTATGTTAAAAAATGTCAATGTAGCAGTATATAAAACACTTATGGATGCAAAAAATGGCACATGGAAAGCGGGCATCATAAGTATGGGGATAGAAAATAATGGCGTTGGTTGGGCATTAGATGAGTATAATAAAAACCTTATCTCAGAATCAACTAAACAAAAATTAAGTTCTATTGAAACCGATATTAAAAATGGTAAAATACAAGTAACTGATTTTATTGCTACAAATAGTTGCCAATATTAAAAATATTTTTTACTGAATTTGAGGTTGCATGCAAAACAGTACCAAATTACTACATGCTCTGAAAAATAACGCAATAGAATTTAATAATATTAATAAAGTATTTGGTACTGTATCTGCAAATGTTGATATTAGTTTTGCTATTAAAGAAGCAAGTATACATGGCATTATTGGAGAAAATGGTGCGGGTAAGTCAACCCTCATGTCAATATTGTTTGGGTTGATTCAGGCAGATTCAGGAAACATACTAGTAAATGGTAATACAATATCATTTAAGAATGCTCAAGATGCAATCAACCTTGGAATTGGTATGGTACATCAGCATTTTATGCTGATAGAAAATTATACTGCGCTTGAAAATATTGTATTAGGAACTAAAGGCTACAATAATTTATCAAAATTACTTGATTCTGCAGAGAAGCAAATAGAAAAATTGTTTGTTGATTATGGTTTCAACTTTGATCTACATATTCCAGTAGAAGACCTTTCTGTGGGGATGAGACAACAAATAGAAATAATAAAAATAATATATAGAAACTCTAGGTATTTGATATTTGATGAACCCACGGGTGTACTTACTCCACAAGAAACAAAAAATTTGTTTAAAATATTAAAAAAACTTAATAAGAATGGGCATACTATTATTATTATCACACATAAACTTCAAGAAATTTTAGAAATTACTGATAGCGTAACTGTAATGAGGCAGGGAAAAGTTGTTAACACTCACAGCACTAAAGATTGTACCGAAAAATTTTTAGCTTCAGAAATGGTAGGGAGAGAAGTAATATTACAAGTAGATAAAAAGCCTGTTGCATTAGGTAATGAACTTTTAAAAGTAAAACATATATCTTATAAAGATAAAGATCATATTGAAAGACTAAAAGATGTATCATTTACTATTAGACAGGGTGAAATTTTAGGTCTTGCTGGAGTTTCTGGTAATGGTCAAAATGAATTAATAAATTTATTAACTGGGATAGAACAGATACAAACCGGAGATATTTATTATGGGTCTAAAAAATTAGAAGCTAAAAAATTCAAAAATTCATCTTTTATAAGACAACTTGGTGTCGGAATTGTACCAGAAGATAGAACTAAAGAAGGAATGATACTAAATATGACAGCTCAAGAAAATATCATATTAGGATACCATCATAGCTCACAATTCTTGAACCATAGATTTTATTCTTATTTCAACATACAAGATTATTACTCAGAAAATGTAAAAGAATTTGATATAAGACCAGCTCACAGCGAGAAATTTCCGGTAGTACAGTTTTCTGGTGGTAACCAACAGAAAATAATTATTGCAAGAGAATTTAGTCAACACCCACAAACTTTAATAATTGCAAACCCTACTCGTGGTGTTGATGTTGGTGCAATTGAATCAATTTATAATCACATATTAAAAATGCGAGAAAATGGTGTAAGCATTTTTTTAATTTCAACAGAATTAGATGAGATTATGATTTTAAGTGATAGAATAATTACTATATGTGATGGATTTATCACAGGAGAACTTGATGCTAAAGATGCAACAAAAGAAAAATTAGGATTACTTATAAGTAAAAGTTGGAAATACAATGAAACTAAATAATAATTTAATTAGAAATATATCCATACCATTGTTAAATATTATTAGCGCATTAGTTGTAAGTTCAATTTTATTTTTATTTTCAAAAATCAATCCGTTTGAAGCTTTGGGCGTGTTATTTAAAGGGGCCTTTGGAAGTTTAGAATCTATTTCTTATACATTATTTTATTCTACAAATTATATTTTTATGGCTTTAGGGTTTATGTTTGCCTCAAAAGCTGGGGTATTTAATATAGGATGCGAAGGGCAGGGTTATCTTGGTGGATTAGGCATGACAATTGTTTTTATAAATTTAGGATTTCTTCCTCCAATAATAATTATACCATTAGGACTTTTAGGTGCCATGGTATTTGGTGGCGGGCTCGCACTTTTTGCAGGATATCTACAAGCTTATCGAAAAAGTAATGCAGTTATTACCACAATAATGTTTAATATTATTGTTTCTGCAATAATGATTTTTATCTTAAATAAAATTAAAGACGGAGCTTCTTTAGAAACTGCATATTTTCATAAAAATACTTTTATTCCTAATCTCAATAAGATTTTTCCGTTTTTACCCAATACACCACTCAATATATCATTTATTATAGCAATAGTTATGTGTGTAGTTTCATATTATTTTTTGAAGTATACGCCAATAGGATATGAAATAAAAGTATTAGGTATGAATCCTAAGGCGGCAAGATATGCTGGCATATCAGATAAAAAAATTATGCTTATTGCGATGTTAATTTCTGGTAGTTTAGCATCTTTTACTACACTTAATGAGATTGCTGGTGTGTACCATCGATTGATACAAGATTTTGTCCTTGGCGCAGGATTTGCAGGAATAGCAGTTGCTCTGATGGGTAGAAATCATCCTTATGGAATAATGATTGCTGCAATATTGTTTGGTGCATTTTTTCAAGGAGGTGGAGAACTTGCATTTGAATACAATAAAATTGACAGAGATTTTGTGGTAATCATACAAGGATTAATTATACTTTTTGCCGGAGCACTAGAACACATGTATGAAGAATTATTTTTTAATAAAAAAGTAAAAAAGGTAAAATAACTATGGATATTATGATAGGAATTTCAGGATTATTAAGTGCTTCAATTAGACTTACCACGCCTTTATTATTGGCCTCGTTAGCAGGTTTAATTAATGAAAGAGCAGGTGTACTAAATATTGCCTTAGAAGGTATGATGCTTGTTGGAGCGTTTGGCGCTGCAATAGTGGCATTTTATACTCAATCAGCATTCTTAGGATTAATAGCAGGCATTGTATTTTCTTGTATTTTTGCAATGATACATGCAGTTGCAACCATAACTTACAAGGGAGATCAAGTAGTTAGTGGTATAGCAATAAACACAATTATAGCAGGGGCGACTGTTCAAGTTAGCAAATTGTTATTTCATGATGGTGGTATAACTCCGTTTTTAGAGAGCAATGCAAGAATGATAAATGTCAATTTGCCATTTGCAAAATTAATAAGTAATATTCCCATTATTGGAGATGTGTATGCTAAAGTATTATCGGGGCATAATCTACTGACTTATCTAGCGTTTATTTTAGTGTTTGTGGTATATTGGGGATTATGGAAAACTAGTTTTGGATTGCACTTAAGAGGTGTGGGAGAAAATCCTAAGGCCATAGAAACTGCAGGTTTTTCTGTTCATAAATTACGCTATTTAGCCATGTTAGGCAGTGGAACTCTTTGTGGTATAGCTGGCACCTATTTGTCTATAGGTACCAATGCTCAATTTATTCCTTTTATGACAGCAGGTCAAGGTTTTATAAGTCTTGCGGCAATTATTTTTGGAAAATGGTTGCCAAAAAGAATTATGTACATTACACTGTTTTTTGGATTTTTAAATGCAGCTGCAATTCGTTTACAAAGTAAAACATTATTTGGAATAGAAATCCCCATACAGTTTATTGAAATATTACCCTATATTATCACAATATTAATCTTAGCGGGCTTTGTGTCAAAATCTACTGCCCCTAAAGCTATAGGTATACCATATTAAATTCTATTGCTTATATATTGACTTTTAAAATATCATCAAGCAAAAAACATCGTCGTGGACCTTTATATGTTGTAGCATAGGCACCCGCCTTGTTTGCAATATTTACGCAATCTGTAAGATTCATTTCTTTTAAATAACAATGTAAAAATGTTGCATTAAAACAATCACCCGCACCTGTGGTGTCTTGAATATTTTTAACAGAAATAATATTGCTGTCTATTTGAATATTCTTATTATTATACAGCGTTGCTCCTTCGCGACCCTTAGTGTACAACACAATTTCTAGATTACTTTGCTTGTCTTCATACAATGGAAATAAATGCGATAAATTAATATTTTTAGTATTAAATAAGTTATAACATCCATGTTCATTGACACTAATAATGGTAGCTTTCTTAATAAACTTAATATCACTCTCACTTACTTGCGAATCTACATCTATAAATAATGGCGTATTATGTTCTTCTAACATTTCTAAAAATAATAAGGCATTTGGCGTTGATTTTAATATAGGGAGAGTAGTATATACAAATGATGCATTTTTAATGAAAGAGATATCCGATGCATTAAAATTTAAGTATGGTAATTGAGTATCATGCTTTTTAATATAGATTATTCTTTCTTTACCATCTGTAATTATTAATGTACTTGGATTTATTTTGCTGTCAATAAAATTTATTTTTTCTGTAATAACATTATATTTTTTTAAATCGTTTAATATAGTTTGGGTATATACATCGTGTTTAGATAAATTTGTATGTAAATATGCAGTATTGCCAAACTGCGAGAAAATACAACAAGCATTAGTAGTCATTCCACCCGGTTCAATTTTATCAAATTTAATATTTGCTTTTCCGCCCACTTCAGGCCATGAATCTATGATTGTATAATATTCATCAACCATACAATCACCTGTAAACACTACATACATATTATTTTACCAAAATTTATTAACTTAGATGATTATATATTTTTTCTGAAAGCAAAATAAAATCTATATTATTATTATTTTGTAATATTTCAATATAATTTTTAGGAAAAATATTAATACCAAAATGGGCCCCAATGATAGCTCCAACCATAGAAGCAATAGTGTCAGTATCATTTCCTATATTAACACTGGCATATATTGCATCTAGAGGATTATTTTTACACAAAGTAATAATTCCATACACACTGGGTACTGCTTCGCTTACATGGAGACCACATCCAATAACATCTGAAATTTCTAACATTCCAGTTTTCCAATCAGAATGTTTGTTACCAATAGCACAGGCAAGAGGTATTCTTGCTTTTACAGAAGGCCCCGCTACACACGCATGTTGTTTTTCTAAAGTATCAAACCCAATTGTAGCACCATATATACCATCTTCAATAATTTTATCTATTGAAGAGTTTTGACTCAGTGCAGTGCTGACAGACGCCGCTATAGCACAAGCACCGGAAACCGCAAGACTATTATTATGGGTAATAGTACTAATAAGGATAGCATCTTTTATTGCTTGAGTTTTGTTATTTGGATTAAGTAATCCAGCTGGAAAAATTTTCATAGCTGCACCATTAGTAGCTTTTGCATTTGCATTATTAATAATTTTTTTAATATTATTTGTAGGAGTACCATTTGAATTGTCTGAAACTTTACTATCAGAATCTGAATGCGTGAGATCAAATAATTTTTCTAACGAAGCCCTAGTAGTAGGGCCAGTAAAATCTTGATACATAGCACTTTGTGTCCACTTATAAAGACCTTTTTTAATATTGTCTTCATTAACAACAAACCCATTTTTTATAATTGAATTTAGAATTAAATAACCCTGAATAAAATCGTCAGTACACATACCAGCCTTATTATTAGAAGCAAAAGTATCTTTGGGAGGATCTTTGAAATCATAGACATAATCTTTAAAATATTCAACAATCTGAGATGTAGTTCTACATTCAGTTGCCGAACCCATAGCATCACCAGCAGCAGCACCTACTAAACAACCCAAGATTTTTTCCTTCAGACTCGGCACACTCTTTATTGATTTCATGATAACTCCTTAGTTAAAAAAGATAATTTCATCACTGTTTATCTATGTATATGATTATACATAAATACTATGATTTGTCAATGATAAAATTTTCTTTTAAAGAAAATAATAGTATTTGTACTATAATTGAATTGATGAAGAAAACAAATTTAGTAAAAAACAGTTTTGTTCCACTCACAGAGCAGATAATTCAAATTATTATCCATAGAATAATATCTGGAGAATATCCGGTAAATTCTGATATGCCCTCGCAAACAGTACTTATGAAAGAATTTGAAGTAAGTCTTATAACAATTAGAAATGCATTTAAGGAACTATCAAAACAAGGAATTATTAAAACTAATAAGGGGTATCCTACCACCATAAAAAAAATGCCAGATATTCTTAATTATAAATATCATACCATGAGAGGATTTAGCATTGATAAATCTCAAATGAAAATTGATTCTTTAGTAGATGATATAAATATTGACAAAGGCACTGTAGCCATTAGAAATATATTAGGTGTAAATAAAGAAGATAAAATTGTAATTATAAAGAGAACAAGACTAATTAACCAATTGGTCATTGCAATTGAAACCTCGTATATTAATAATTCTCTTATAAAAAACATCAAGTGGAAAGAAGAATTACTAGACGGTGTTTCTTTATATGCATTGTTAAAGAAAAAAGAGCAAATAGAAGTGCAATATGCAGAAGAAACCATTGAAGCTCGCCTTGCTAATCAAATAGAAAAAAATATTTTTAATTTTAAAAACGACATCGCACTCCTAGATATTACACGAATATCTTTTCAAAAAGATATATCCAAGCCATTTGAATATGCAGAATATACTATAATTCCTAAATATTTTGGAACTATCAGATATACAAAGATATCTGATTAATGTAATTATAATAATATTTTTTCTCCACCGACACCGTTTGTCATTCCATTATTCTACAATCTAAAAAAAGGAGTAAATAATGACAAAAAATATTTTATTAATACACATAATCATCGCGTGTTTGAAACCTATGCAGAAGTTCAAGAATCTGAGTCGCTCAGAAACGAAAAATTTCAAGAACTCATAGACCGGTTTATATATTATCCTGTATTGCCCCTAAATAATCAAGTAGTTTTTAAGCAATATTTTTCTGTGTTAATTCTTCCTGTTGTGTAAGATATTTTCGGTGCTCTTTGGGAGTCCTAAAATTTAATCTATGTAGTATCCACTCTGAATTATATCGCTCAATAAATTCTCCTATTGATTATTTAGGGGCAATATAATTATTATATTGACGAATACAAAATAACAGAATCAGAATTATCAGTATACGAACAAGCAGCCGATAATTTAATTATCTTGCACAGAAGCACCGCTCTCAAAAGCACCAATATCTGGTCTGTTTATTCTAAGATAATTACGTGCATCGGTTTTAGTAAAATCAACAGCATTTGCAGGAGTAGTTACTGTGGTAGTAGTGAATGGCAAACTATCAAACCAATCAGTATTGTTAATACTATAGTAATAATCGTTGTAATAACCGAAAAACCGACTATCAGTTTTTCTTATATAGACACCCTTGTTTATTGCAGCGGGGTTAGAGATACTCATTGTTTTTACAAAGCCACCGTTATCGGTTAACTTTGCTAAGCCGGGGTCATTGGTTTCTATATTGCCAAAGTTAATAGTAATATCTTTTGTGCTATCGCTTGAAGTTATACCACCACCATCTGTAATAGAAGTAACCGCCATATTTGTCACTAGTGTGCCAGTACCACCTTGTATAATACTATAAAACATATTTAGAGTAATAGCATTGTTTACATTTCTTATATGTATTTGATTAGGAGTAAGTGCATTTGTTGTTCCTATAGTATTTTCCCAAATTATGCAATTAACAATATTAACACCCCCACCATACCATGATTCGTCGTTGTTGTTAAAATAAAGGCCACCACCATTTGTTGTTGCGGTATTACTCACAATAGAAACATTTATCATATCTGGACGAGATTCTTCATTATACATTCCACCGCCATTTGTTGCGGAGTTACTTACCAACGATACATTATTCAGAATAGGACGAGACCAACTATTGTTCATAGCCCCTCCATTTGGTGCACTATTACCAGTAAATAAAATGTTTGTTAATGTTGGGAATGAATTATTGTTATACATTCCGCCACCATTTATTCTTGCAGTATTATTTTCAAATACCACATTTGTAATTTTAGAAGAAGTATGTGTGACAGCCAGACCTCCACCAGACTCGGCGGTATTATTAACAAAAGTTACATTTGTCATTATAACCGAAGTTCCAGTAACTATCATTCCGCCACCATTTATTTTTGCAGTATTATTTTTAAAATCAACATTTGTTAAAGTAGGAGAAGAACTTTCGTTTGACATACCACCACCATTAGCAGCTATCGCTGAATTATTAATAAATGTAACATTTTCAACTATTGGAGATGCACCTGCACCTACATTATGCATTCCTCCACCATTAAATGCATTATTGCTATCAAATATAACCTCCATAATCTTAGGAGACGAGTCTCGATTCAACATACCACCACCACCAGCAGCATAACTATGATATTTACCCCCTTTTATAGTTAGCCCATAAAGCAGTGCGGTTTTATCTAAATCTAATTTATTATTATTAATTACCCGGTGGGTATTGCCGCCACTTAAGATAGTTGCTTCAGTGCTAGAACTAGTGCGCATATTGGTATCGGGTTCAAAACCACCAACTATGGTCACATAATTTTTCATTGCAAATTCAGCACCTGCATCATAGGTACCTGTGGCAATTAAGATTATATACATATTGTTGCTTGAGGCATCGATAATTGCATCTATGACCGTCTTAACATTCTCCCCTGCATTAGCCCAAGACAATGCATCTTTTGTTCCTGCTCCGTCTACTTTAATATATCGTACTTGCACCTTTGTATCTATAGTGTAGTTCTCGTATAGAACTTGTGCAAGCTCATCACTAATGATATGTGCGAGAAGTTTCTGATTGTTGTTTAAAGTGCGCACTTGCAATTCTGCACTTTCTACTGAACAGCCACTAGAGTTACAGGCTTTTACAGTATAGGCATAAAGAGTTGAGGGAGTTAAAGAATCATGAATAAAAGGAATTTTGGTAATGTTGTTGCTTATTTCTATACCATTTGCATATAATTTATAATAAGTGGCATTTGCTATGATATCCCAACTTAAGGTGATACTTGTAATTTGGATATCTATGATTTTTAAGTTTTGAGGAATCTCATTTTGGGCTAAAGTGCGCACTTGCAATTCTGCACTTTCTACTGAACAGCCACTAGAGTTACAGGCTTTTACAGTATAGGCATAAAGAGTTGAGGGGGTTAAAGAATCATGAATAAAAGGAATTTTGGTAATGTTGTTACTTATTTCTATACCATTTGCATATAATTTATAATAAGTGGCACTTGCTATGATATCCCAACTTAAGGTGATACTTGTAATTTGGATATCTATGGCTTTGATTATTGATTTCGGTGGAATTATTGGTAGTTTTGGCTGTATTGTCGGTTGTGAAGCCCTAATTTCAACACAACTAAGCAACACTGCAATAAATATGACAATGCTTATTAGTATCGATGCTTTAAATTTGTGTGTGCTTGATTTTTTTTTAGTAAAAATTTCTTGAGAGAAGTGTTGTTTTATGTTCATAATATAATTTCTAATACTTTTAGCAAAATATAAAAATAGTATACTACAAAAAGAAAGTTTATAAGTTAAGTTACTTATACCATGCCGGAATTTTATCATAGTATTCTACTCCGGAGCTCTTAAATATATCAAGGTTGCCTGGTAAAAAAAATTTTCCTGTACGCAGCTTACTAACATTCCAATTACTAAGATCTATAGTAAATTCTTTGGCGCCTACAAACATATAATTCATGTTCCGCACTTGACTGACATTCCAACCCGAAATATCTACATTAAATTTTTTTGCACCGTTAAACATACCATCCATGGTGGTAACTTTGCTGGTGTTCCACTTTGAAATATCTTTATTAAACACGAGTGTACTGGCAAACATACCAGACATATTTTCTACATTGCTGGTATTCCATTTTGATATGTCTTGATTAAAAGCAGCAGTAAACGCAAACATTCCAGCCATATTTATTACATTGCTGGTGTTCCACTTTGATATGTCTTTATTAAACGATTTTGCACCGTTAAACATTCCATTCATATTTATTACATTGCTGGTGTTCCATTTAGAAATGTCACCATTAAACGATTTTGCATTATAAAATAATCCGGCCATATTTTTTACATTGCTGGTATTCCACTTTGATATATCAGTATTAAAGGCGGAGGCTTCAGTAAACATTAATTTCATACTTGTTACATTGCTGGTGTCCCATTTAGAAATGTCACCATTAAACGATTTTGCTTTATAAAATAAACCGGTCATATTTTTTACATTGCTGGTATTCCACTTAGATATATTGCCATTAAAATTTTTTTGATTATAAAACAGAAAGCTTAAATCGGTAATTTTTGAGGTGTCAATCATATTGAGGTTGGCTGTAGAGCCTTGTTTGGCAATTTCTTGCTTAATTATTTCTTTCAGTTCTTTTTTTACTCTTGGAGTATAACTATTGCTTGTCTGTGCGATAAGCATAGCTGCAAATATTGCGTGATATATAAGCATGCTAATAAGCAGAAAAGTAATTTTTTTCATCTGTAACTCTCCTGTTTGCATTATAATATAAATTTAAAATTTCCTTTTCCTTTTTCAATTTCTTGCTTGACACTCTAACATAAAAAATATATCATAATTACAGAAGTTATGGGGGTATAGCTCAGCTGGCTAGAGCACTAGATTTGCATTCTAGGGGTCAAGGGTTCAAATCCCTTTACCTCCATGTTATTATAACAAGAGGAGTATATTATGTCAGATTTTAGAATCGAAACTGATTCTATGGGTAAGGTTAAAGTTCCTAATCATGCGTATTGGGGAGCACAAACACAAAGGGCTATAGAAAATTTTTCTATTTCTCCGCTAAGAATTCCGCATTCAATGATTAAGTCATTAGCTCTTGTAAAAAAACACGCTGCTATATTCAATAAAAGTAAAAAAGAAATTCCTGCTAAACTTGCTGACGCTATTATAAAAGCGGCCAACGAAGTTATAGCGGGTAAATTTAATGATCATTTTCCTATCGATGTGTTTCAAACTGGAAGTGGTACATCGTGGAATATGAACATGAACGAAGTATTGGCCAACCGAGCAAATGAATTGCTGGGATCTTCTCGAGGTTCTAAAAAACCTGTGCACCCTAACGATCATGTAAATCGTGGACAGTCATCAAACGATAGTATTCCTACGGCTATCTATGTTGCGTGTCGCATGACGATTCCTCATTTGATCAAAAGTGCAAAAAATCTCGCAAAATCATTTACTAGCAAATCGAAAGAATTTGCAAAAATGATAAAACTTGGGAGAACTCATTTACAAGATGCTGTTCCTATGACTTTGGGACAAGAATTTGGAGCATTTGCTCGACAGATTGAGTTTGCAGTTACTCAATTAGAGAGAGTTGCTCTTGATTTATCAGAAATTCCACAGGGTGGAAGCGCCGTAGGAACAGGGCTTAATGTAGCAAAGGGATTTGCTACAGGTTTTGCCACTACTTTATCTGCAGAAACTAAAATAAAATTTAAGCCTGCAAAGAATGTTTTTGCGCGTATGGCTGCGGCAGAACCTTTTGTGGCACTTGCGGGGGCTATCAATGTGTTGGCGGTTGCGTTGATGAAAATAGCCAACGATCTTAGACTGCTTGCAAGTGGCCCTCGTGCTATGTTGGGAGAGATTGAACTGCCTTCGCTCCAACCTGGTTCTTCTATTATGCCGGGCAAGGTTAACCCGGTTATCCCCGAGATGATTATTCAAACTGCGGCTAGTCTTATGGGCAAGGCAGAGACTCTAAAAATTGGTGCTCAAAACGCCCCACTGCAACTTATTATGATGTTTCCTATCATTGCCTACGATGCACTTACGGCCATAGATTTAGCCAGCAATGCCTGTGAAGTCTTTGAGAAGCGCTGTGTTTCTGGCATTAAGGCAGACAAAGAACGCATGACTTATTGGATAGAATATTCGCTTGCACTTGTTACTCCGCTAGCGACAAAAATTGGCTACGACAAAGCGGCACAATTAGCACACAAGGCCTTCCACGAAAAACGTACTATACGCGATGTGCTTCTTGAAGCTAATGTGGTAAGCAAAACTGAACTCGACAAACTTCTTGACCCCAAAACAATGATATAACATGTCTCGAGATGTTGAGATATTTCCGCTAGTTGGTTCAGGTGATTCGCTTTCTGGTGAAATCACTATACCCATTCTAATACCCGGTTCAAAAAGCCACACTATCCGTGCGCTCTTGTTAGCTGGGCTTGCAAAGGGCACAAGCACCATTTATAATACTCTAGATTCTAGCGATACTCAAAGTTGCATTAGGTTTCTCAGAGCTTTTGGCATTACTGTGGACTCTGCACCCCCTTGCATACGCGTAACATCAGATGGTCTAGATGTATTTAAGCACACAAAGATAACAGAACCAATTAATCTGGAAAACAGCGGCACTACACTTTACTTTGCCACTGCGTTGGCGGCACTTAATGAGCATGGTGTTGTATTTGATGGCGATGCATCGCTAAGAACACGCTCTGCCAGTAACTTGCTTAATGCATTAAAAGAACTAGGCGCAACTGTCGAAGCACCTGACAGTGCCTGTGTGCCCTACAAAATTTTGGGGCCTATACACAGCGGAGAAGTGTACATAGAATGTTCTACAAGCCAGTATCTTTCGGCACTGTTATTGGTACTTTCGCTTGTTGAGGGCAAAAGTGTTATCCGAACTAAGCTTGTAGGAGAATTTCCTTATATTGATATGACTCTTAGCTGGCTTGCTAAGCACAACATACATATACCGCACACTAAAGATTATTCTAAGTGTAAGTTAGAGGGAGGAGCACAAATTACCCCTTTTACCGAACACATCATTGGAGACTATTCTTCTGCTGCCTTTTTTATGGGCTTTACGGCTATTACTAATATTCAGCTTACACTTAAGGGACTTGAGCCCGATCCCACACAGGCCGACATGGCGTTTTTAGATATGCTAAAAAAAATGGGATGTTATTATAAGTGGAGTAAAGCTAGAACAAGCGCTGACGACGGCGACAAAGCTAGCATACTAGCTGACAGAGGTCCCAGTAAAAGTATCAGTAAAAGTATCAGTAAAAGTATCAGTAAAAGTATCAGTAAAAATTCCAGTATGCTAGAAATTTTTGGTAGTAAAACTCCTTTGCGTGGTGCAAGTTTTGACTTAGCTAATACACCCGACCTGCTCCCCATATTAGCGGTGGTGGCTAGCTATGCCCACACTCCCACACGCATTTACAATGTTGCACATGCTCGCAAGAAAGAAACAGACAGAATTTCTGTGCTTGTGAAAGAACTTACCAAGCTTGGTGTGTTTGTAGAGGAGTTTGATGATGGTCTTACAATTATTCCTCAATCTACTTTTTGTGCGTTGGCTGGAGGTACTGTACATTCATATCATGATCATAGGGTGGCCATGGCTCTTGCGATAGGTGCATGTGCGGCTAATGGCAGTATTATAATTAAAGATGCCGATGCGGTTGCGGTTACATTTCCAACTTTTTTTGAAATTCTTGCCACACTTGGTGTTACCATAACATAATAAGTTGATAATTTTTATGGAACTATTGCATTTATTTTAATTTATTACTATTATAGGTTTAAATACTTATATTTTATAGGAGAAAAAAATGAAAAAAATAATTTTAACAATAGTTTTATTACTCATAACTTTATCATTTCTAGCATGTGCTAGTAAAAAAGCAAAAACTGCTCCTGAAGCAGAGGCACCAACTATGACGATAGGAGATGTTCAGGATGTTCCAGATTTTTATTTGAACCCACCAATATCTGATGATATATTTTATGGTGTTGGGTCGGGCAAAATGGCAAAACTTGATGCTTCAAGAAAAGCTGCATTGAACAGAGCAAGAGATGACATTGCATTCCAAATAAAAGCACAAGTGCAATCTGCAATTGTAGATTACTTTCAAGAAAGTGGGGCAAATGACAATACTCAAACACTTAATTTTTATGAAAGTGTGTCTAGACAAATTGCTGATACTACACTCTCAGGTGCTAAACCAGAAAAATTTGCAACAAGTAAAGACGGCACAATATATGCCTTAGTATCTTATCCTAAAGATGGCATACTAAAAGCAGCGAGCGAAGCTTTTACTAGAAATGAAGATGCAGCATTTGCTGAATTTAAAGCACAAGAAGCATTAAAAAGACTTGATGCACAAATTAATAATAATCCAACAAAAGCGGGTCAAAGCCTACAACAATAAATAATATATCGTTTTGATATATATTTAACACCTCTAAAAAGGAATGCAATTTTTTTGTGTCCTTTGTGTATTAATTTCAGGGCACTCGTACTGTGCTTGCTAAGTACTGCGCTTGCTAAGTACTGCGCTTGCTAAGTACTGTGCTTGCAGTGGTCCTCGCATCTTGTCGCAACATACTGCAGGTTGCTCCGCTCGTCTCATCGGCACAGTGTCCCCTGGGACACTACAATTTTGCAAAGTTAATTTTCGGAAACAAACATTCTTTTACATTACTTATCACATAATCGTCAGTCATCCCCGCAATATAATCTAACAGTGCATCAACATACCATTCTTTATTAGCAAAATCGTAAAGAGTGTTATGCTGCTGTAAATGACGACCAAAATTTCTTACTAGTTCTCTGTGGTCGTGACTATATTTTATAATATCGTCCTTGTAATCATTTTTAACGTTAGTAATAGCTTCAAATAAAATTTCATAAAGAAGTTCTAAAATTTTAGTAAAGCGTTTTGCCTGTTCGTTTAGTTCTTCACTTTTATAAATACATTTATAGTTAAACTCCTTAAACACTAACAGGGCTTCGTACACATTTTCAGAAAAACCAATAGTGCCATTTTTTTGTGCATAAGAAATTACATCGCGAGCAAAAGTATTGATAATATCAGAGTTATTAGACCCGCCCAAAATCTGCTTTACCGCCAGTGGCAGTTCGTCTGACTCTAGCAAACCAAGGGTAACCGCGTCTTCAAAGTCTCGTCCTAAGTATGCAATTTTATCAGACATTCTTACCACACATCCTTCTAAAGTACTAGAATAATGTGTGCGGTCAGTATAATGTGTAATGTCTGCAACAGTGTGTGTGGGATGTATTTCTTTTTCAAATTTTTCGCCACAATGGGTAACTATGCCATCTCTGACTGCATAAGTAAGATTAAGCTTGGCAAGTTTATCGACTACACGCAACGAATGCAACTCGTGGCAAAAAGTTCGATTGCTCAGTTTAGATAATACTGTCTCTCCTAAATGCCCAAACGGAGTATGTCCTAAATCATGTCCCAGTCCTATAGCCCATGCCATTTCTGTATCGAGCCCTAAGGCCCGGCATATAGTTACCGCAATTGTAGACACATGCAATACATGTTCTAAGCGCGTGCAAATATGGTCATTGGTGGGTGCAAAAAACACTTGTGTTTTATGCTTTTGTCGTCTAAATGTGGTGCTGTGTATAATTGCAGTGGCATCTCTAAAATAATTGCCCCGCGGGTCATCTTTGTCTTTTTCTCGAGGGGTTACTCGATGTTGCAGCATCTCTGTGTTAAGTTTGTTTTTAAGAATTTGAGCGCACATACTCATAATAATAGTATATAATTAAAAATAAATATTACTAATCTAACCATTAGGAGGGTTTAATGACAGACTATACTACAAAAGTATTTAAGAAAGAAGAAGTAACACTTGCAAACACCAAAGAATTTTTAATCAGAGGTGGTAGATCTTTATTTAGTAAGTTGCCACAAGCATTTGAAGGTATTAAAATAATAGGTGTTATAGGTTGGGGGAGTCAAGGTCCTGCCCAAGCCCAAAATTTACGCGACTCTTTAGAAGGTACCAATATAACCGTAAAAGTTGGACTTAGAAAAAATAGCGGTTCTTGGGATGCAGCAAAAGCAGCAGGTTTTAGTCCAGAAAAAAAGACACTTGGCGAAATGTTTGAGGTTATTAAAGAGAGCGACCTTGTAGTGTTGCTTATTTCTGACGCCGCACAAACTCAGCTATACAAAGAAATATTTAAAGCAATAAAACCCGGAGCAACGCTCGGATTATCTCACGGATTTTTATCTGGTTATCTAAAACTTATAGGCGAAAAATATCCCTCTAACATAAATGTAATAGCCGTGTGCCCTAAAGGCATGGGTCCTTCTGTTCGCCGTCTTTATGAACAAGGCAAAGAAAAAGATGGTGCTGGCATTAACACTAGTTTTGGCATAACCCAAGATATAAACGGCAGGGCAACCGACATTGCCATAGGTTGGGCTGTGGCGCTTGGTGCACCTTTTAGTTTTAATACCACCTTAGAAATGGAATATAGATCAGACATTTATGGAGAACGCGGCATACTGCTAGGCGCAGTGCATGGCATAGTCGAAAGTCTGTATCGCCGTTATATAGGACAGGGAATGAACAAAGAACAAGCCTTTCTTAACACCGTTGAATGTATAACTGGCCCCATTACTGATGCCATATCTCACAAAGGTATTTTACAAGTCTATAATTTGTTTAACGGAGATAAAACTAAAAAAGAAGAATTTGAAAAGGCCTATAGTGCATCTTATACTCCTGCAAAAGAAATACTTCAAGAAATCTATGACGAAGTTTCTTCTGGAATAGAAATTCAATCAGTGGTAATGGCTCAAAAGCGCATGAAAACTTATCCTATGGGTAAAATTGACGATACCGAAATGTGGAGTAAGATTGGCAAAAAAGTAAGAGCAGAACGAGGTGTCAAGCAAGTGCCTATTAACCCAACCACTGCAGGTGTTTATGTAGCAACAATGATGGCACAGATAGATGTATTGCTAGAAAATGGCCACTGTTATTCAGAAGTAGTAAACGAATCGGTAATAGAGGCAGTAGACTCGCTTAACCCCTACATGCATTACAAAGGCGTAAGCTATATGGTCGACAACTGCTCTACCACTGCAAGATTAGGCTCGCGAAGATGGGCGCCACGCTTTGATTATTTACTAACCCAAGTTGCCTATGTAAAATTAGATAATAAAGTGGGTATAGACAAAAATCTTATCGATGCGTTTAAAAATCATAAAGTGCACCAAGCTATAGAAAAATTATTAGAGTTTAGACCAAGCGTTGATATTGCGGTAAAGTAAAAGTATAATTATAATTATGGGAGAATAACTATGTATATAAATAAAAAAAATTTTTTTACCGTACCGATCGCTGCGTTTATGGTTCTGTTAATGGCTATAGCAATATTAAGCTGTGCAGAAACTAGCAACGATGGAGGTATTGTCTGCCCCACAGTGTCAGGTACTGCCCCTACAAAAGATGTAAGCAATGTATACCAGATAGGTGACTGGAAAGAACTGCAGTGGATAACCCTTAATGGCCCCAACAGCCTAGCCGCCGACTACAAACTTGTCGCTGACATCACTTTCCCCGACCCCGGCACTTGCGATTTCCCCGTCTACGGCTTTGTGCCCATAGGTTACGCCGAGACTGGTTCGGATGTAGCTACATATGTTGGAACGCCGTTCTCTGGCACATTTGACGGTAACCACAAAACCATCAGCAACTTTTTTATCGACAACACCGTCAGCACCACATCCGGCAAGGCTTGGGGCGACCCTGACGCCATAATCACCGGCAAAACGCTGTACAGCCAAGGGTATTTAGGGTTGTTCGGCAATATCAACCGTACCAATATCACCAGCCCAACCGTCAAAAACCTGACCATCAAGCTGCACTCCCCTGTTGGTATCAAGAGCAATGGCAGCGGAAATAACGGCAATAGCGGGGGGGTGGCAGGGAGACTGCAAATGGGTTGGCTGCAGAATGTCAACACCCGTGGCGGCTCACTGCAGTCGACTGCTAATGAGAATGGCGGGGTGGCGGGCAGTGTAGATAGTGGCGCGGTTCTGGTTGGCTTGTCCACTGTAGCCGTCAACGGCAGTTCCGATAACGGGGGCCTTGTGGGATTTAATTATGGTATTGTTGTCGGCTGGAGTACTGGCGCTGTTTCAGGAAATCAGAATGTAGGTGGTCTTGTTGGGAAAAGTTGGTTTGGGTCAAAAACAGTCGGTTGGTCCACTGGTTTGGTCACAGGAAATGATAGTATAGGTGGTTTACTTGGTAATAACAATGCCAATACAACAGATATTGTCGGCTGGACAGTCTCTTCTGTTACCCCAACCAATACTCGCAATGCCTTCGGGGGATTGGTGGGACAAGGCGACGGCACCGGCTATTGGGACTTGCAGGCGTCCGGCCTGGCAGCTCTTATTACCACCCCTGGGGCGCGTTATCAAGCTTCAGGCGTCAGCCTTAGCAAAACAGGCAACATTGTTCGCAACACCACCGACGGCACCTTCAAGGACGCTAACGGCAACACCGCCATCTTTGACGACGCCACCTTTTTACAATACTTTGATGTGACTGGCCTTACCGCCTCGCGCACCTGGCCAAAAATCAAAAATACATTCACCCTTGGCACCACCAACATAAACTTAACCGGCTTTATCCAGCCAACAGTGAGCGACACCAATAACGATGGCAGCATTGAGGTGGCGTACTAATATTTTTTGTTTATTGGGCGGCCACAAAGAGTCACAAGGCCGCTCATAGTTCATATTATAGCCACACACTTATTGGGCGGCCACAAAGAGTCACAAGGCCGCTCATAGCTCATAGCTCATAGTTCATATCATAGCCACACACTTATTGGGCGGCCACTAGGTCGCTCATTGCTCATATCATAGCTCATAGCTCATAGTTCATATCATAGCCACACCACCCATCATAAGTATGGCAACTAAGTTGAGTCTACCGCACAAAGGCACCAAAACTCTTTATCTCATTGTGTTATTAAAAAAATATGGTATAATGTTTCTATAGTAATTTTAAATTATAGAAGGATAAAATACATGTATAATTATAATTATGGGAGAATAACTATGTATATAAATAAAAAAAATTTTTTTACCGTACCGATCGCTGCGCTTATGGTTCTGTTAATGGCCATAGCAATATTAAGTTGTGCAGAAACTAGCAACGATGGAGGTGGAGGTATTGTCTGCCCCACAGTGTCAGGTACTGCCCCTACAAAAGATGTAAGCAATGTATACCAGATAGGTGACTGGAAAGAACTGCAGTGGATAACCCTTAATGGCCCCAACAGCTTGGCCGCCGACTACAAACTTGTCGCTGACATCACTTTCCCCGACCCCGGAACCTGCGACTTCCCCGTCTACGGCTTTGTGCCCATAGGTTACGCCGAGACTGGTTCGGATGTAGCTACATATGTTGGAACGCCGTTCTCCGGCACCTTTGACGGTAACCACAAAACCATCAGCAACTTTTTTATCGACAACACCGTCAGTACCACATCCGGCGAGGCCTGGGGCGACCCTGACGCCATAATCACCGGCAAAACGCTGTACTACCAAGGGTATTTAGGGTTGTTCGGTCGTATCGACCGTACCAATATCACCAGCCCAACCGTCAAAAACCTGACCATCAAGCTGCACTCCCCTGTTGGTATCAAGAGCAATGGCAGCGGAAATAACGGCAATGTCGGGGTGGTGGCAGGGAGTCTGCAAATGGGTTGGCTGCAGAATGTCAACACCCGTGGCGGCTCACTGCAGTCGACTGCTAATTCGAATGGAGGGGTGGTGGGCAGTGTAGAGAGTGGCGGCGCGATTCTGGTTGGCTTGTCCACTGTCGCCGTCAAAGGCAATAATTTTAACGGAGGCCTTGTGGGATATAATGCGGGTATTGTTGTCGGCTGGAGTACTGGCGCTGTTTCAGGAAATCAGAATGTAGGTGGTCTTGTTGGGAAAAATGAGTCTGGATCAAAAACAGTCGGTTGGTCCACTGGTTTGGTCACAGGAAATGATAGTATAGGTGGTTTACTTGGTAATAACAATGCCAATACAACAGATATTGTCGGCTGGACAGTCTCTTCTGTTACCCTATCCAATACTGGCAATACCTTTGGGGGATTGGTGGGAATAGGCAACGGTACTGGCTATTGGGACTTGCAGGCGTCCGGCCTGGCAGCTCTTATTACCACCCCTGGGGCGCGTTATCAAGCTTCAGGCGTCAGTCTTAGCAAAACAGGCAACATTGTTCGCAACACCACCGACGGCACCTTCAAGGACGCTAACGGCAACACCGCCATCTTTGACGACGCCACCTTTTTACAATACTTTGATGTGACTGGCCTTACCGCCTCGCGCACCTGGCCAAAAATCAAAAATACATTCACCCTTGGCACCACCAACATAAACTTAACCGGCTTTATCCAGCCAACAGTGAGCGACACCAATAACGATGGCACCATTGAGGTGGCGTACTAATATTTTTTGTTTATTGGGCGGCCACAAAGAGTCACAAGGCCGCTCATAGTTCATATTATAGTCACACACTTATTGGGCGGCCACAAGGCCGCTCATAGTTCATATCATAGCCACACCACCCATCATAAGTATGGCAACTAAGTTGAGTCTACCGCACAAAGGCACCAAAACTCTTTATCTCATTGTGTTATTAAAAAAATATGGTATAATGTTTCTATAGTAATTTTAAATTATAAAAGGATAAAATACATGTATAATTATAATTATGGGAGAATAACTATGTATATAAATAAAAAAAATTTTTTTACCGTACCGATCGCTGCGCTTATGGTTCTGTTAATGGTCATAGCAATATTAAGCTGTGCAGAAACTAGCAACGATGGAGGTATTGTCTGCCCCACAGTGTCAGGTACCGCCCCTACAAAAGATGTAAGCAATGTATACCAGATAGGTGACTGGAAAGAACTGCAGTGGATAGCCCTTAATGGCCCCAACAGCTTGGCCGCCGACTACAAACTTGTCGCTGACATCACCTTCCCCGACCCCGGAACCTGCGACTTCCCCGTCTACGGCTTTGTGCCCATAGGTTACGCCGAGACTGGTTCGGATGCTCTCACTTATATTGGTACCGCATTCTCAGGCACATTTGACGGTAACCACAAAACCATCAGCAACTTTTTTATCGACAACACCGTCAGCACCACATCCGGCAAGACCTGGGGTGACCCCGACGCCATCATTGCTGGCAAAACACTGGATGGCAAGGGGTATTTAGGGTTGTTCGGCAATATCAACCGTACCGATATCACCAGCCCAACCGTTAAAAACCTGACCATCAAGCTTCACTCCCCTGTTGGTATCAAGAGCAATGGCAGCGGAAATAACGGCAATGTCGGGGTGGTGGCAGGGAGTCTGCAAATGGGTTGGCTGCAGAATGTCAACACCCGTGGCGGCTCACTGCAGTCGACTGCTAAATCGAATGGCGGGGTGGTGGGGACTGTATCGAGTGGCGCGATTCTGGTTGGCTCGTCAACTGTAGCCGTCAACGGCAATAATTTTAACGGAGGCCTTGTGGGATATAGTGAGGGTATTGTTATCGGCTGGAATACTGGCGCTGTAACAGGGAATGATAATGAAGGTGGTCTTGTTGGGCAAAGTGAGTCTGGGTCAAAAACAGTCGGTTGGTCCACTGGTTTGGTCACGGGGAATGCAAGAGTAGGTGGTTTAGTTGGTTATAACACTGCTAATACAACAGATATTGTCGGCTGGACAGTCTCTTCTGTTACCCCAACCAATACTGGCAATGTCTTTGGGGGATTGGTGGGACAACGCAACGGTACTGGCTATTGGGACTTGCAGGCGTCCGGCCTGGCGGCTCTTATCACCACCCCTGGGGTGGCATATCAAGCTTCAGGCGTCAGCCTTAGCAAAACCGGCAACATTGTACGCAACACCGACGGCACCTTCAAGGACTCTAACGGCGATACCGCCATCTTTGACAACGCCACCTTTTTACAATACTTTGATGTGGCTGGCCTTACCGCCTCGCGCACCTGGCCAAAAATCAAAAATACATTCACCCTTGGCACCACCAACATAAACCTAACCGGCTTTATCCAGCCAACAGTGAGCGACACCAATAACGATGGCAGCATTGAGGTGGCGTACTAATATTTTTTGTTTATTGGGCGGCCACAAAGAGTCACAAGGCCGCTCATAGTTCATATCATAGCCACACACTTATTGGGCGGCCACAAAGAGTCACAAGGCCGCTCATAGCTCATAGTTCATATCATAGCCACACACTTATTGGGCGGCCACTAGGTCGCTCATTGCTCATATCATAGCTCATAGCTCATAGTTCATATCATAGCCACACCACCCATCATAAGTATGGCAACTAAGTTGAGTCTACCGCACAAAGGCACCAAAACTCTTTATCTCATTGTGTTTTTTTTTTAAAAATATTATAATTATAATATATATGTTTATCTAAAAAGGAGGAAAACATGAATAAAAAACTATTATTATTGTTAATAGCTACAGTTGCGATATTTGCTTTTACAAGTTGTAAAAAGAAAGACAATGCAAAAGGCGCAGAAATGATGGGGCCACAAGAGGTAGAAGTACTACACTGGTGGACTTCTGGTGGAGAAGCAGCGGCATTGAATGTGCTTAAGCAAGACTTACAAGCCAAGGGAATAACTTGGGTTGACTCACCTATAGCTGGTGGTGGTGGCGATCAAGCCATGACAGCACTGAAAGCAAGAGCAGTTGCCGGAGATCCTCCTGCAGCAGCACAAATGCTTGGGTTCGATATTATCGATTGGGCAAAACAAGGGTTTACCACTGACTTAAACGATGTTGCACAAGCCGGTAATTGGGATGCACTTATTCCTGAATCACTTAAGAAATTTTCTAAGTATGAAGGCAAATGGATAGCAGCACCTGTGAACATACACTCTACAAACTGGGTGTGGGCTAACAAAGCATTACTTGACTCTCTTGGAATTGTACAACCACAAAATTGGGATCAATTCATTTCAGCGTTAGACAAAGTAAAGAAAGCAGGCAAAGTAGGTTTAGCACACGGTGGACAAGCATGGCAAGACGCTACAATTTTTGATGGTGTATTGTTATCAACTGGTGGGGCTGATTTCTACAAAAAATCTATGATAGATTTAGATCCCGCTTCATTAAATTCTGACACCATGGTTAAAGTTTTTGACAGAATGACTAAACTTAGAACTTATGTTGACTCTAACTTTTCTGGTAGAGAATGGAGTTTAGCATCTGCTATGGTTATCAATGGAGAGGCAGCATTTCAAATGATGGGCGACTGGGCAAAAGGAGAATTCCTAAGAGCTGGTAAAACACCAGGAGTTGATTTTCTTGGGTTTAGAACTCCTGGAACTCAAGGTTCTGTAACTTTTAATGCTGATCAATTTGTTATGTTTAAGGTTGGTGAAGATAAAGTAGCTGCGCAAAAAGCACTCGCTACCGCTATACTTAATCCAAACTTTCAAGAACAATTTAACAAAGTTAAAGGTTCTGTACCTGCAAGAATAGACATACCAGGAGCAACATTAGATGCTGTTGGTCAACAAGGCATTAAAGATGTAATTGAAGCAAATAAAAAAGGAACTTTTATGGGTTCTATGGCACATGGTCATGCTAATATTCCAGCTGTAAAAAATGCTATGTATGATGTAATTACTAAACATTTTAATGGTGGTTACAAATCTTCTAAAGAAGCAGCAGCTGAATTTGCGAAAGCAGTAGCTGCCGCACAATAATTTTAATATTATTAAATAAAATATTATAAGTGGTGTTGGTTTCAACACCACTTTTTTAAAACATTAAATTTTAATTTTACATATAATTAAAATCAAAGATAATAATAATAATTAAAATCAAAGATAATAATAAAATGAAAATACAAAGTAAAAAATTTAACTTAAGTGATTTTATTCCAAAGATTGTAATTTTTCCTAGTATATTAATGACTATAGTCTGTGTATATGGGTTTATTATCTTTACTATATTTTTATCATTTACTAATTCTAAAAGATTTGTAACTTTTGATTGGGTAGGTATAACAAACTATATTAAGCTTTTTAATTTTGAAACTTGGATTATAGCATTAAAAAATCTAGCTATATTTAGTGTGTTATATATTACTATTTGCATAGTCTTGGGGTTATTTTTAGCCATATTGATTAACCAAAAAGTATTGGGTGAAAATGTATTGCGTTCAATTTATTTGTATCCTATGGCAATATCTTTTATTGTAACAGGTACAGCATGGAAATGGTTACTAGACCCTGGCGTAGGACTACAACATATTATGCGAAGTTTTGGCTGGGAAAGTTTTGAATTTACCTGGATTAAAACAAACGAACTTGCAATTTATTGTGTAATTATAGCCGCCATTTGGCAAGCTTCGGGCTTTATAATGGCAATATTTTTAGCGGGTCTGCGTGGTATAGATGGCGCCATGATAGAAGCTGCAAGTATGGATGGGGCAAACACTTTTACTATGTATAGTAAAGTTATTATTCCACAATTATTGCCGTCTATACTTTCTGCATTTGTTATTTTAGCACACCTTGTTATTAAGTCTTATGATCTTATTATTGCACTTACAAATGGTGGTCCGGGGCGCTCTACAGAAATGCCGTCTACTTTTATATATTCGTATTATTTTACCCGAGATCAAATGGGCATAGGGTCGACTGCTGCATTTATGATGCTTATAGCTATTTCAATTATAGTAATACCTTATTTAAGAATAGAAACTAAACACCAAAATTAAAAGGTAAATTATGAACACAATGATAACAGAGCAAAAAGCAAGAACAATAAAAATAATACAAAGAGTATTAATTTATACAGGGCTTATACTTTTTGCACTTTATTTTTTAATACCTCTTGTGGTAATGATATTTAACTCTTTAAAAAATTTAGACGAGATATATGCAGGTAATTTGATACTATTTCCTAAAAAAATAACTTTTGAACCATGGCTTAAAGCATGGAAATATGCCCAAGTAGGGGTAAATGCTACGGGCTTAAAGCCATACTTTCTTAATTCAATTTTTATCACTTTGCCCGCGGTTTCAATTTCTGTTATCTTAGGTGCCTTAAATGGTTATGTGCTTACTCAATGGAGATTTAAGGGTGATAATATCTTTTTTGCCTTGTTATTATTTGGATGTTTTATACCATTTCAAATAGTGCTTATCCCCATGGCCAGAACTTTGCGGGCCTTGAATATGGCTGGATCTGTACCGGGGTTGGTGCTTACCCATGTAATTTATGGTATAGGGTTTACAACTTTGTTTTTTAGAAACTCGTTCAGTGCTTTGCCCGCATCTTTGGTGCAAGCTGCCAAGGTAGATGGTGCGGGCTTTTTTAAAATTTTCTTTTTGATAATGTTGCCGCTTTCTTTACCTATTATTACAGTATCTTTTGTGTGGCAGTTTACTAATATTTGGAACGATTTTTTGTTTGGGGTTTCATTCGGAGGCAGTAAAGCACAACCCATGACAGTAGCGCTTAACAACTTGGTAAATACTTCTACAGGCGTAAAAGAATACAATGTAGATTTTGCGGGCGCCATCATTGCTGCGCTCCCCACCTTGATTGTCTATATTATCTCTGGCAAATTTTTTGTGCGAGGCCTTGTGGCTGGCGCAGTGAAAGAATAAATCTTACTTTTAGCAAAAATGTTCAGCAAGCAGCGCTCGTGCGACGCAATGCAACTTTTGCCATCTAAAATTACAATATTTACTACCTATAATTACAATAAATACTAATTAAAAGTGTAAAAAATCTCAAATGATATTGCAAAGAAAACGCAAACTTCTTATAATAAAAGCATGAAAGCAGATGTTTTTTTAGGTAACGGAGTACTTTCTTATCAAGAATGCCCTATGCCGGTGACTGATAGCACTAATAATGTATTGGTTGAACTTATTGCCTGTGGAGTGTGTGGCACTGATCTTAATATTTTGGCGGTACCTCCCTTACATAAAGCAAAAGATGGCATAATTATAGGCCACGAAGGAGTGGGTGTTGTCAAAGAAATTTATAGCGAACGCGCGACAAAGAACAGCGCAACAGGTGCGACAAAGAACAGCGAAAGCGCGACAAAGAACAGCGCAACAGGCGCGACAAAGAACAGCGCAACAGGCGCGACAAAGAACAGTTCTGCAAAGTCTAGCACCGCCCCCTCCCAGGCAACCTCCACAGCAAGTGAAAACAACTTAAAATCTGATGCAGGCACATTGAAACTCGGTGACCGCGTGGTGATAGCGCCGCGTTTATTATGCCAAAAATGTGACAACTGTCGCCGTGGAATTCAAAATCAATGTACAAATTATCAAACTGTGGGCACTACCCGAGACGGGGCCTTTGCTCCCTACATTGCACTACCAGACATTGCACTCTACAAAATTTCTGATGCCCTGCCTTTAGACGATGCGGTGTTTTTTGAACCGTTAAGCTGTGTTGTTGGTGCGGTTGCCAGAGTGCATTGGAGTGCGGGCAGCACGGTGGCCATAGTTGGCGGTGGCCCCATGGGTGCGCTTTTTGCACTGTTGCTTAAAGCAATGGGGGCAGGCAAAATTTACATATTAGATATTTCTGATGCACGGCTTGCTTTTTATAAAAGTATAGAGAGGATGCACACAATTAATATAAAATTAGAGAAAGCAAAACTAGACAGTGTGCTTAATGACTTACAGGCAGACTTGGTTGTTGATGCGGTGGGCAATCAAATTGCAACCTGCGCACAGGCAGCAAGACGCGGTGGGCAAGCAATTTTATTTGGACTTAAGTCGGGGCAACAATCAAGCATAGAGCAGTATCACATTACACGCAAAGATATTACTGTGCATGGTACCTTTGTAGGGCTAACTCCATTTATTGATACACTAAATATTTTAGAAACAGGTGTGGTAAAGCCATCAATACTTATTAGCCATAGGTTTGGCCTAGATAATGTTATGAAGGGCATAGAAGTGATGAGAGCTGCCGAAGGTATGAAGGTTATTATTGACATAAAGAAATAAGATGAAAAAATTTACTATTTCTATAGATTTAGGGGCAACAAAAATATTGCTGGGTATTTTAGACCAAGAACACAATATTATTTTTAGAAAACAAATTTTAACAGAAAAAGAAAAGGGCTTTGAAAACGCTTTGGGCAATACAGTTGCGTTAATTGAAAGTGTGCTTGGCGAACTGTCTATAAAAAAAGAACAATGTAAAATTGGTATATGTGCACCCGGCCCCATCAATGTAATAACTGGACAGATGCTTAACTCTGTAAATTTTGATTGGGGATTTGCTCCGCTTAGAGATGTGCTTGCAGAACGCACAGGTATACCTGTAGTGCTAGACCACGACGCAAAAGTCTCTGCTATTGGCGAATACAAGTATGGAATGGTGAGTGTGGCTGGCGTGGCCGACAAAAAATTGTCCGCTGTTTCTGACATGGTATACATAGTTGTCGGCTCGGGGGTTGGCGGTGCCATTATTATAAATAATAAAATTTACAGGGGGCAGCATAATTATGCGGGAGAAGTGGGGCACATTACATTAGACTTTAACGGTGACCCGGGCGCAACTGAAATTAAGGGTAATGCACAGTCGTATATGTCAGGTCCATCGCTTATACACTTTTACAAAAAATTTTGTAAAGAAGCAGGAGTGCCCCTCCCCAAACAAAAAATAGATGGCAAGCTTATCGGAGATCTTGCCAACAACAAAGACCCCATAGCGCTTAAAGTTATAGAACAAGCTGGCAAAGCCTTGGGCGTGCTGATAGGGTCTTTGGCAATGGTGCTAGACATAGACCTATTTGTAGTGGGGAGTAGCGTGGTAAAAATTGGCGATTTATTTTTAGATTATGCACGGGCAGAGATGCCTAAGTATGCGTTTGCTGAAGTTGCCAACAATGTAAAAATAGTTGCTAGCACTTTGGGTGATGATGCAGCATTATTAGGTTGCTATCACATAGCAAATTTTGGAATATAGAAGATGGCACTGTACACCAAGGCATAGCAAAGGCATAGCAAAGGGCGTGTCAAAAGTACATTATTATGAATAGTAAAATTATAGAAAAATTTTTAGGAGGTTATCTATGAAAGATACAATAGGAAAAGTAAGTCAGCAATGCAAAATTGCTGCGGGATTATTTTGGGCAGATTATGGTGTGTTGGGCGCGCAAGTCGAAGAGCTAGAAGCTGGCGGTGTAGACTGGATACACATAGAAGTTCGCGACGGCAAATACATGGATTTTGGCATGCCTCGAGGTGGCTTTGATATTATTGAAGCAACTCGAAAACATACAAAGTTAGAGATTGAAGCTCAACTTCAAATGTACAGACCGGGTTTTGATGTGTTTGACCAGTTAGCAGACTTAGGGGTAAATTTAATTACTGTGCCTGTTGAAACAAGTTTAGAAATGACTATGCAATCGGTTTCTTATATTACCGATAAGTTAAATCTAAAAGCTGGTGTGTGGGCATGGCAGGGTACGCCCATCAGTTGTTTTGAGCAGTATATGCTCGATTTTATTTCTATTATAGAGTACGAAAGTAGGGCGGTATTCTGGCAACGAGAGTCAGGCAAGACTCCCCACTCTATGGATATGAGTTTAATGCCTGGCAATTTAAAGCAGATGCACACCATGGTAAAAGGTGCTGGTTTAGAAAAACGCATGGAAATTATGGAAGATGGTGGGCTGAACGCAGGTAATGTTGCCGAATTTATTAAGCAAGGCATGACAGTTGGCGAGTTTTCTTCTCCGCTGTTAAAGGGACCCGACGGTAAGTTTCAACCCGGCAGTGGCAAGATAGCTGCGGGCGTAAAGAAACTTCGCGATGTAATGATAGAGGCAAGCAATAAGTATAGAACAGCCACTGGGCTTAAAGCTTAATTTATAATAACAAGTATACTGCTAATGTACGATTTTATCATTATAGGTTCGGGTGTTGGTGGAGGTGCCTGTTTGATAGAGTTAGCTCAAACTGGAGCCTCTATCTTGGTGCTTGAACGGGGCTCATATCTTAAGCCAGAAAAAGAAAATTGGGACGCCAAGGCAATGTTTGTTGATAAGCGGTATAGCTGTGATGATAAGTTTATAGACAGCAATAAACAGGAGTTTACTCCGCGCATGTATTATCATGTGGGGGGCAATAGCAAAGTCTTTGGTGGTAGCGCATATAGATTTAGAACCAAAGATTTTGAAGAGCAAAAATTTAGTAAAGGCACTAGCCCCGCTTGGCCTATCACTTACGCAGAGCTTGCTCCGTTTTACGATAAGGCAGAAAAGTTGATGCATGTCTGTGGCAAAATTGGAGAAGACCCTAGCGAGCCACCAAGAGGCGACTATGCTTTTGCTGCACGAGAACACGAAGCTTATATACAAGAGCTTGCTGATAAGTTACGAACTTCGGGCTTGCATCCTTTTCATTTGCCCATGGCGATAAACACTGATAAATGTAAAAAGGGTAGTGCTTGCGATGGTTATCCCTGCAGAATTAAAGCCAAGCACGATGCCGAGGTAAGTTTTATCAAGCCCGTGCTCGAAAAACATAAGAATGTGGAGTTGTGGACTAATGCATATGTAGAAAAATTGGAGTGTGCGGGCACAGGACAAGTTTCAAGTGCGGGCGCGGGTGCGGGCACAGGACAAGTTTCAAGTGCGGGTGCGGGCGCGGGTGCGGGCACAGGACAAGTTTCAAGTGCGGGCGCGGGTGCGGGTGCGGGTGCGGGTGCGGGTGCAAAAAAAAATCAAATCAAAAAATTGCAAGTTATACGCAACGGGCAGGCAACAGAAGTTTCAGGAAGAGTAATAATTTTAGCTGCGGGCGCACTGAACTCCGCTTTGCTATTGCTACGCTCAAAAAGCCCACACTTTGTCAAGGGCTTGGCTAACTCTAGCGGGCAAGTGGGGCGCAATTATATGACACATATTAATTCGGTAATTATTGCCCTTAACATATTTAAGAAAAACCCCACGGTGTTTCAAAAAACACTGGCAATTAATGATTATTATTTTGAATCTGGAAAAAATGGCGGGTGGATGGGTAGCATACAAATGCGTGGTAAAATTAAGCCAGAAAATTTAGAGACACACAAACTTGCATATATTAGAATGTTAAGAAAATTTATTGCGACACATAGCACCGAGTTTTGGGTAATGACAGAAGATTATCCTCTACCAGAAAACCGCATTTTAATAACCAAAGATAACAAAATACAATTGATAAAACATTATAATAATATAGACACACACAAAGAAATGATTGCTAAGTTTACACGCGTGCTAAAAAAAATTGGCTATCATTGGGTGCATACTGATTTGCGAGATCTATATTCGGTGCAGCATCAATGCGGAACTATACGCTTTGGAACTGACCCCAAGACTAGCCCTCTTGATAAGTGGTGCAAAAGTTTCGACATAGACAATTTATATGTTGTAGACGCAAGTGTATTTCCATCATCGGCTGCGGTAAACCCTGCACTAACGGTGGCTGCAAATGCATTAAGGGTAGGGGCTTATTTGGCTAGTAAATATAAGGTTGGTAAATAGGTGTGCAAACTGCACACTAGGTTTGAGCGTTAGTTTGAGCGTTAGTTTGAGCGCGAAATTTTGTACATATATATTGAGCGCGAAATTTTGTACATATATATTGAGCGCGAAATTTTGTACATATATAAGGAGAAGAAATGAACAATACTAAATTAGGGATAGGGTTACTGGGTTATGGTAGCATAGGAAAAGTGCACACACTGTGCTATCACGAGATTCCACAGTTTTATGCAAGAGATAATTTGAACTTAGAGCTAGTTGGTGTATGCACAAGCAATGCTGAAAGTGCGAAAAAAGCACAGCAAGAAGGGCGCTATCTTAAGGCCTATAGTAATGTTGACGAGTTTTTAACTGACAAAAATATTAATGTCATAGACTGTTGCCTGCCAAACTATTTGCGTTTGCCAGTTATAAAAAAAGCTATTGCTGCTAACAAACATATTTATTGCGAAAAACCACTTGCAAACACGGCGGCAGAGGCCAGAGAAATTGCAGCACTTATAAAGGTCGCGAATGGGGTGTCATCGCCCATCGCCGGCAAGCCAGCGCCCGCCACCGGTAAGTCATCGCCTATCGCCGGCAAGCCAGCGTCCGCCACCGGTAAGTCAACGCCCATCGCCGGCAAGCCAGCGTCCGCCACCGGTAAGTCAACGCCCATCGCCGGCAAGCCAGCGCCCGCCACCGGTAAGTCAACCTTAAAATTTGGTATGACATTTAACTATCGTTTTATCCCGGCGATATTGCGTGCAAAAGAGCTTATAGATGCGGGTGAGCTTGGCGACATTTATCATTACAATATTAAATATTACCATACCGGATATCAAAATGCCAATCGCCCGCTCAGTTGGCGACTGCAAAACAACAAGTCTGGCGGTGGCGCACTTGTAGACATGGGGGCGCACCTTATAGACCTTATAAAATATTTAGTTGGTGACTACAAAACATTACAAGCTCACACAAAGACTTGGGTTACCAAGCGCCCCCTCAAAAAAGGAGGCAGTGAATTTGGCACCGTAGATGTTGATGATGCTGCATGGCTACACACAACTATGGAAAACGGCGCTGTCGGCTCTATAGAGACTTCGCGTTTTGCTACCGGCACTCTTGACGATTTAGTCTTAGAAATTTTTGCCACTAAGGGTGCTCTAAGATTTGATTTAATGGATGCCAATTGGCTGTATTATTTTGATGAGCGCTCGCCATCGGGAAGTTTCGGTGGCAAGCGTGGGTGGACCAGAATAGAAAGTGTGCAAGACTATCCTGGTGCTGATACTCCCCCTGCAAGATCTATATTAGGTTGGACGCGCACCCATGCAGAAAACCAATATAGATTTTTGAAGAGTATTGTCGACAACACAGAACCCAGCCCTAACATAGACGATGGCTTGGCGGTGCAGTTTGTGCTTGATGCCGCCTATAAGTCTGCCGCCAACAAGGCTGCACTCACAGCTGTAGAAAAAATATAATGTTAGAGCTTAGCGAAAGAGAACAATTAATTTTACAATACTTAGCCAAGGGTGCTATCACCGGTGTGCAACAGCTAAGCGAAATGCTAGAAGTATCGACAAATACTATACGCAATGATTTTGCATCGTTGTTAGAAAAAGGGGTGCTTGTTTCTGTACGCGGTGGAGCCATACCCGCATATTACCCGACAGTGTTAGAGCGCATGTTTCTAAACATAGAGACAAAATTGCAACTTGCCGAATGTGCGGCATCGCTCATTAACAATGACGATTCTGTCATGATTTCGTGCGGTACCACTTGCTCTTATATAGGTAGATTTTTGTATGGAAAACGTAATGTTAAACTTATAAGCAATTCTACATTATTCTTGCCTTATGCACGCACTAACCCTAATTTAAATTTTGTGTTGGTGGGAGAGGAGTTTGTGCCAGAAGAAGATGCACTTTCTGGTTTGGCAACTATCGACGAGCTAGATAATTTTTACCCGCGCATAACAATTGTGGGTTCTGATAATTTTTCTTTTGAAAGTGGCATTACTTCTAGCTCTAGCATGATAGCAGGCATTATGCGCAAAATGCTTTTACAAGCTCAAACTCGTGTGCTAGTAGTCGAAGCAAGAAAATTCGGCAATGCCAGAGCTGTCAAAATATGTTCGTTTGAAGAAATAGACATTATAGTAAGCGACTCCTCATTAGAACTACAAGTTAAAGAAAAGTTTGAAGAAATGGGCAAACAAGTGATAATTGCACAACACATTAATTAACTTATAATATGTTATAAAGTTTTTTTCTAACTTTATTTTACTGCACTGTAAGTTTCAAAAAGAGAAATATATCGCTGGGTATCGGTATCGGTATTGGTAGATATATAGGCATTTCTTTTACAAAATTAGCACAAGTTACTTGACATTTCTAAAAAAAATATATAATATTGTATATGAATTAAATAATAATTTATTTTTATTTTTATTTTTATTTTTTTTAATATTTGGAGATTGCATGAAATCACTTATAAACTATGGCACACTATTTATAGTCTTGCTTTTTAGCTTTTTATATAGCTGTGGAGAATTCACAGTCACGACTAAAACCTCAGAAGTTCCAGAAGAGGAAAAAATAAAGAAGATTACTGGTATTTTTTCTTACGAAGAAATAAGTATAGTTGTGGGCACAGTTAAAACAGTGGCTGTTGTATGGTCTGCGGACACTGATACCAAGCAAACTGTCACTTATAATAGCACGCCATCACTTCCAGTAGGGGTAGATTTTGATACAAATGGAAATATTCTTATTTCTGCAAGTGTAGTAGCCCAAGCAAGAACTGAATATACAATTACTGCAACTGGTACGGGTAGTTATAAAGACACTATTAGTGGCACTTTTAAGCTTGCTATTTTAACAACAGCAATAAATCTTGCAACTAACACTAATATAGCGTTAAACTATATTTCTGCTGATGCCAATGGTGCGAACACACCCTTAACAACTATTGTTGGTACCCCACTGCTGTCCATCCCAAAATGGACAGATACTTCTACTCCTCTTGCTACTGAGGTGTACCCGACGGTAACTTATAGTATTGTTCCAAAAATATCTGGCATTGAAATAACAGGACTAACTATAGATCCTAAAACAGGTGTAATAACAGTACCAAACACCGCACCTGCAAATACTGCAGAGTATATACTTACTGTTACTGGTAATACTGGCAGTGCATATATCAATTTGCTTACTAAAGATATTACAATAAAAGTACAAAAAATAGATATTTCAACTTTTACTTTAACTTACAATCCTAATGAAATATCAACTTTTGCGACAGAGGCAACAAGTGCCACCCCAGTGTGGAATTTTGACTTTGGTACAGCAGTAGTAACATATACAATTACAACTTCAGGAGCACCAAATGGGGTTTCTATTGATCCTGTAACTGGTGTTATTAGTATAGATAATACTGCCGTTGAAGCAGCTGCAAAAGATTATACAATTACTGCTACTGCAAAAAGTATAGATGCAAAGTACACAGGCACGATAACATTAGTGAAAAGCATACAGATTCATAAAGCAAAAGTAGATGTTTCAACTCTTACCTTTAGTTACACTAATATCACTTCATCATTTGAAGATGAGAAAGCAACTTCAAGTCCTACATGGGCAACGATTACACCTGTAGCCATTTATAGTATAACTCCTACTACTGCTGGAGTATCTATAAATTCAAATACAGGTGAGGTGAGTGTAGATAATAGTGCACTAATAAATGCAGTCGTTTATACTGTTACTGCAACAGGTATTGCACCAGCGTTTATAAATAGCAAAACTACAACATTGACTATAACCGTGAATAGAAAAATTATTACCGGGTTCTTAAACAACTATACTGCTATTGTAACTGATGTTGGTACTGTAAAATCACAAGTGGCTAACAAAACAAATTTAAATTTTACTGCTACTTATAGCATAGCTGCTACTACAACGGGTTCTATAAAAGATATTAGTGTAAATAATGCCGGTCAAGTTACTGTTGGCACTCTTGCAGTAATTGGGGCAGTGACTAATTATACAGTTACCGCAATTGGTACTGGCAATTATACAGGTACTGCAACCGCAACAATAGATATAACTGTACAATCTAAGTCATTTCCTCAAACTTTTAGTTATGTTGAAATAAATGTTGGTGTGGGGTCTACAGCAACTAGTGCTGCAAATTGGGGTTCTTCTGAAGTGACAGCAACTTATAGTGCAACAGGGACACCTACACTACCCACTGATATTAGCATTAATAATTCTACAGGGTTAGTTAGTGTTGCAAGTACTGCATTTCCATTAAAAACTACAGACTTTACTATAACTGCTACAGGCACTGGTAATTATTTAGGCAGAATCAAAACTGCAACTGTAAAGATTACTGTCATAGGTCTTGATATAAGCGGGTATATTAGTGTTGGTAAAGGGGGGTCAGCAGTTGTGTCTTCTATGGTTACCCTTAAACGAACAAATTCTAATGGCAACACTTTCCCAATATTAGACACTGTTAGCACCGACGCAAATGGAAAATTTACATTTTCTAAACTAGTAACCAATGGATCTTTTACTATAGAGGCAAGAAAACCTGGTCTAGCTACATCTAAAGTAGTATTTACAATTGCTGACAATTTAGTGCCAACACTCTATATGCAACAATTTGATATTGTGGCTCAAGGAAGATCGCTCAATGCCCCAAGTATAAGTGTAACTGGCATAACTCCAAATCAAATTATTACTAGCGTTATATCCATTACTGCAACTACAACAGGTGAAAATCCAATTGCAACAGAGTCTAGCGAAAAATATGCACTTGCATTATCTATAGGCACTGTAGGTTCAAGAATTTTAGAAGCATCAACTAGCACAACAAATAGTCTTACTTATAGTTTAATTCCAATTACAATTCCGTCGGGCCCACACTATTTAGAATTTGTGAGTTATGACATTAATAATAATCAGGGTATATTTATTATCCCAATCATCAATGGCCTAAACTCTATAACTTCAACTATGTATGCTCCAGGTTCAAATATAACAACAAGGGTAAAAATTTATGCAGATACTTATGGTTCAAATAGCAACCTCTATACAACTAGTGATAAGACCTCAATATCAGTAAAAATTTTGGTACAGCAATCTTGGTTTGATGGCATTATGGTCTATAGAAGATTAGAATCAGATTCACTGTCATTGTCGACATTCAAATATATAGGATATTCTAAAAAAATAGTTAATGATGAAGAATCAAACTCTATTTACATAGAGTATATAGATACTTCTGCAGAATTAAGCGAAGGAAAGGTGTATGATTATTTAATTAATTATTACTACTTTAATGATTTAGATAATAATATTTATAAATCTGATTATAGAGATTTTGTTGTTCCTATAATGCCAAGAGTACAATTAGATTTAGTTTCCCCTAGCAATAATACCGTCTACGAAACCATGCCAAATTCTATCCCATTTCAATGGGAGCCTAGTTATAACACAAATTCTTTTGCTTCATCTAATTTTCTTTCTATGTACCAGTTTTTTACAAGAATCGATGCATTATATTTATATGAAGTTGTATCTGGTAAAAACTTAAATGCTCTAGGGTTTTCCATTCCAACCGAATACATTTTTACACCGAGAAGGATAGAATACACAATGGATATAAGAGAAGATAAATATAAAGGTAAATCCATAATGTGGTTTGTTACTAGTGCCTTAAAATATTCTTACGGTGCGTTAGGAGGTGTTATTTCTGTAACATCAACAAGCTATCCTACAGAAACAAATAATTTAGGTACTGGGTTAGCTCATAACGGTGCATTTTTTATCACAATTAAATAAGGAGAATATAATGAATAATACGAAATCTACAATTATACTAAGTATATTGCTTGTAACAATATTTATTTTTATCTTGAGTTCTTGTGCCCAAAATCTTAAAGATTTATTAAATAGTGGTTTAGAAACCACAAAAGATGACAGTGTTGACATAAATGATAAAAAGAGTGGTTTATCAGAGACTAATAATTTTGATATTAGTACAGAAACTAAAAAACTTGGTAAAAGTGATATACGCATACTTATGGTAGATAAAGATACCAATCAAGAACAAATTCTTACAGAAACAGGAGGCACACTGCTTGCTACCTTAGAAATTGGAAATAAAAAATATCTAAAAGTTCAAGGAGCTACTAATATAATTTATAATATGGCTTCTATACTCAGAGTAGAAGAAGATCAAAAACGACAAATATCTGTTGCCCCAAACGATCCTTATTATACTAATCAATATGCACCGCAAGTTACAGGTTTAGAAGATGTATGGCTTAATTATACAGGTGCAGGTGTAAAAGTAGCAGTTTTAGATAGTGGAGTTAATACTTTGCACGAAGATTTTGGTGGAGCAACTGCGTTTGCACCAGGTTATGATTATATAAATAACAAAGAGTATACCACTAAAACTAATTTTGATTTTGCAGGCCATGGTACCCTTGTAGCGGGCGTAATTGCAGCTAGAAAAAACAATGGTAAAGGTATAGCTGGTGTGGCACCAGATGTAATTATTATACCTTATAAAGTAGCGGAAATCGAAGAAGATAGTGGTAAAACAATCATCTCATCTTTTGCTAGTGCAAGTGGAATAAAAGCAGCTACCGATGCAAATGCAAAAGTAATCAATATGAGTTTTGGAGGACCTCTTTCTAATGTAGAAGCTGACGCAGTGCAGTATGCTATTCAAAATAATGTTACTTTAGTTTCAGGAAGTGGAAATAACTCAATTCATTTTAAATCCTATCCAGCATCGCTTCCTGGGGTAATTGCTGTGGGGGCTATTGATGGTAACAATAAAATTGCCAGTTTTTCTACAAAAAATAGTTTACTATCAGTAGTAGCACCTGGGGTAGAAATCTATACTTTAGAATCAGGAGGCTCAAACAATAACTATGGTTCATATAGTGGTACTTCTTTGTCAGCACCCTTTGTAAGTGGGGTAGTGGCACTATTGTATCAAAAATTTCCTTCAGCAACACCCGCACAAATTAAAAGTATCTTAGAAACTACCGCTTTAGATTTGGGTCCTCCAGGGTTTGATATTACCTATGGATGGGGAAAAATAAGACCAGTAGAGGCCCTAGCCACCGCCACTTTACCCACAGCCACCTTTACTAAAGTAGAGTTTACTATTACATATAATACTAATATCAAAGTTTCAAATTATGCGATATCTATTTATAAAAGAGGAGATACAAGTATTATTTACAACATATTAACAGATTCGGCAGGTAAAGGGGGTGTGTATTTACCCGAAGGTTCGTATGGCTATATCAGTAGTTATTATGGAGTATCCTTTAATGGAGATTTAACAGTGGAATCAAAATCAATTTCTTTGACAAAAAATTTTGAAACTACAGAATTTAATACTATTTATAGAGTTTCTACATTTTATTCATCTCAAAGTGTAGATACTGTACTTGAATTATATAAAAAAAATACCACAAGTACCAATTTGATATTTAAAAATGATGATAAAAGTACTAATGATAAATATTCTGAAATTTATTTTCAAGCTAAAACTGGTGAACAATATGAAATAACTGTTTCTACTGATAAAGAAGAATCATCTGGCTTTTATCATATTATCATAGAACAAGGCATACATTTAGCTGAACCACCCTATGCAAATATCGCAAGTGATGTTACAAATAGCACCGCAAGCCCAAAAGAAAATATAGCCTTAACTTTAGGTGTTGCACAAAAAGGTGCCGCAAGTAATATTTTAAACCACAAAGATATTGACTATTTTACCTTTACTGGACCTTAATCTTAATAACCTACTACTAAAACATTTTAATTTTTTAATTTAGTATGATATTTAACATGTATTATAGTAATTTATCAAAAATATAGCATGGTTTACTTGAAATATATACTATAAATATGTTAAAATGTAAGTAGATTCAAAATTAATTAGGAGTTAAATAATGAAAAAAATATATTCTTTACAAGAAAATAAAAATACTGTACATATCTTTGATTGCGAAGATGAACATCTTTTATGTTCAAGTAATGTTAGTGTTATAGACCATTTATGTAAGAAAAAAATATTAAAAGTGTTCGGTAAAGACAACGAAGCTAAAAAAATATATTTAGATAAGTTTTCAACTATCATTTATTCTGCGATGTTGCATGATAATCCAGAATATCGAAACAAAGATCAAAAAGTTTTTAATATTTGTGGTCGCTGTATCTCTGAACTTTATAGTGCACACCGCATGGAATATACAAATAAATAAATTATTGTAATAGCTTATTTGGGTTGCTGTTATAAATAAGTGCTCTTGCTAAAATTTCTGTTGCATCATATAGTGGGACATCTATACTATCTTGACTTAGTGCAAGCGGTATTTCTGTACAACCTAAAATAATGCCTTCTACTTTTAAGCGTTTAAGTTTATTTGCCTCTTCTGCCAAAATTTCTTTTACTTTATGGTGCACGGGTGACACCTGTGCTTTTATGCCATAGTCTTTATTATAGATGCTATCGTGCACTTTTAAAATTTGCTCTTCTGTCTGAGGTATAACAAGTTCTATATTGTATTCTTGTAATATGTGTTCATATAGTTTAGATTTGCAAGTTCCGTGAGTAGCCAATAAACCCACTTTTTTGATATTTTTTTTTGCTAACAATGCGGCAACTTCTTTTATCATGTGCAACACTTTAATGTCATTGCCAAACGCCTCAAATACTAGAGTGTCAAGCATAGATCGAATGCAATGAATATGAGACGAATTACAGGGTATACCTATAACCTTGCACTCAAGTTTGTGCAACTGTTTGATAATTGCAAAAATATCAAGTGCGGGATTGCGCAGTGTATTGTCTAAATAATATTTAGTGCGGTCTTCTATAGTGTGAGAGCAAGATATATGATAAATTGGCAGATGCTCTTGATCTGTGTGTGCTTTAGTATTTTTAATTATTTTTGCATGTAGATCTACGCCTGCAAGGGGACCTACTCCGCCTACTATTCCAATATTTTTCATGCTATTACTCTTTTTTTAGGTGTGCTTTGTTTCATCAAAGTCGGCATCAGTTGTATCAATTTTTGTGCTAGCTACAGTTTCTTCTTCGTGATAATCGCTAAAATATTCTTGGTTATAATTATGTGGCTGTTTTTTATTATGAACAATCTTTTGTATTACTGCATGCGGTTTATTTTTTTCTTCTGCATGCGGTTTATTTTTTTCTTCTGTAATAAGTTTAGGTTTGATATAGCCTATAAGCTGATATACTGTGACACTTTGCTCTTTGCCCTTTACCTTGGTAGAGTCTATTTTTTTGACCAAAAATTGTGGGCCTAATAATTTCTTTGTGGTTTCTGAAATTAATATAAAGGTATTATAATTTTTATTAAGACTTTCTAGTCGGCTTGCTGTATTTACACTATCTCCCATAGCGGTATAATTTAATTTCATATTTGAACCTATCGTGCCAACTAACGCAGGACCTGTGTTAATGCCTATTCTTGTTTTAAACACAATGTCATTGTTTTGTTTTTTTAGAATTTTATTTATTTTTTGATGTGCTACTTGCATTTTTAACGCAGCATAACAAGCTTGTTCTGCATGGTTTGATTTACTTTCACTCTCACTCTCAAACACTCCAAACAATGCCATAATAGCATCGCCTATAAATTTATCAATAAAGCCATTATTTTCTTCTATAACAGCAGATAAATGGGTAAAATATATTTGCATGGCATCTGATAACTGCAAAGGAGAAATTTTTTCGGTAATACTTGTAAAAGACACTATATCGCTAAATAATATACTTATATTTTGTTTTAATTCAACTTCTGGTGATAGTTCTGTTTCTTTAGTTAAAGAATATTGAATAACTTGCTTAGGGATAAATTTCCTAAAAGATATTAAACTTCTTATTACTTTGTTATAGACAACTCCCATGTTAGATATTTCAGCTATGTGTATGTTTGCTTGTTCTTTATATGTGTAATTTAAATTTAAACTTGTTATGTTGTGCATAAGCGCAGATAGATTATATATTCGGCCAGTAAAATTTCTTAAAAATTTAGTATAAAATAAAAGTACAATAATAAAAATTATTGATATAAGGATAATTCCTATAGTAATAGTATTATTAAAGTTTCCCACTATTGCAGTGTCTTCAATAAGAAAAATTGTCTGCCAATTGATTCCTTTAAAAACATCAATAGAGTTTTGTGTAAAAATAAATCTTTTATTATTATACTTAAAAATTTCTGCGGTCGTACCACCAGAGAAATTTAAATTTTCAAGACGATTTAATTCTTTAGATCTAAATAACAAATCGGTAACTACCTGTATAAACCCCTTGCTTCTAGTATAGGCTTGCTGAGACGCATTATTTTTAATAAAATCAAGTGTATATGTAATTTCATCGCTTAAAAATGTATTCTTTAAATCTAATAATTCTTTTTTTCTTAAATCAGCTAATACATTTACCATATCTACAGATAAATATGTGTCGTTATATGCAATTATTTGATTATTCTCGTTAAAAACAAGCACAGTACCCGAGTTACTAAAAAATAAATTGTCTAAAAATTCTGTAAGATATTGTAAACTGACATCAACAGAAACTACACCTTCAAAATTCTCAATTTTTAATCGTTTAGTTGCGGTAATGCCTGGCACTTTATCAGAAGCAAATATATAAGGTTCGCTCCATATTAATTCTATTGATGAAGCATTTTTGTACCAAGGTCTTCTTCTTGGGTCATAGCCATTTTCTAGACTAAATTCTTCGTAAGGTTTAAATTCATATTTGTAATCAGTATTTTGATGTTGCCAAGTACTTAGAATTTTGTTTTCTGTTCTATGTACATAGCGACTACTTAAAGACCCGTCGGGCATGTGTTTTGCCATATAAAAATTGCCAGAAAAATCTGCAAAATAAAGCGCTCCTATAAGTGGGTCATCGGCTATTGTTGCCATTAAATTTGAAATAATAGAGTCTTTTGATTTAAAATTTATTTGGTTTCTTTGAAACAAGTCATAAAAAATATTTACTTTATTTTCTGCATTTCTTAAATAATTTTCAAATTCTTTTATCACAGAATTAGAAGTCATAATTTCAATTTGAGAGGCAACACTTAAAGATATATTTTCGTTTTGACTATAAAATAACGATGCTATAACGACAAACAATATTAATATTACTGCAACTAGTACAGATATTAAAATTGTTTGTAAAGATAATACTAGAGGTTTTCGCATTATGCTTATTTATTGTTTCTATCTGCTACTTCTTCTCTAATGGCGTCAGAAATCAATTGATTTTTGTCTTTCATATAAGGACTATATAGTATGCCAGTAAGAACTGTATTAGTATGTACAATTAAAGTAGTTCTCATAGGGTCTACAATAACATCTATGACTAATAATATGACTAAAATAGTATCAAAGGGGACTCCAATAGTATCCATTATTATACCTATCAAGGTTAAGGTTGCAAACCCATTAGCACCCGCAGTTGCGATACCAGCCAAGACTACACTTATACACAGAAAAATCACAACACCTACGGTTAAATTTATATAGTAGAGTTGTGCCGAAAACATGGCAACCAGTGCAAAATATAGAATATTTCCAAATCTGCCTAGCACTGTAAGTAATGGCATAGTAGATTTTGCAAAATCAAGTTCTAAATTAAATTTATTTTGAAGGGTGTCTATAGAAACTGCCATAGCGGCTATACTGTTTCTAGTAGTAAACGCTACAATAGTAGGATATGAAATTTCGTGAAATGTAGAAAGTAAATTCTTTTTCATACTGAGTGATAATAGTATTGTATTAATAATTAGAATTAAAATACCTAAAATATAGAACAAAAAAATTAATTTACTACTAGATTTTATTACATCTAAACCTGACCTTGCAATTTCTGATGCTAAAATACATATTAATGCAAAAGGTAACAGCATCATAATATATTTAATTATGTTAGAGAATATAAAATAGATTTCTTCAAAAAAATCTATGACTAGACTCTGTGTCTGATAACTTTTTTTAGGTATGGCTCCTAGGGCTAAGCCAAAAAGTATAGCAAACACCAAGACAGCTAATACTTCGTTATTAGTTAATGCATAAAATATATTATAAGGAATAATTCTAGATAAGAATGCTATAATTTCATCGTTGGTGCTGTCTTTTATGTCGGCATTTAATTCTATTTCTAAGACTTTGCTCTGCAAACTAATTTTTTGAGATATGATATTTCTATTCTCTTCAGATAATGAACCTGGTTTAAATATTCCACCTGTAATAAGACCCAAAATAGCATAGCTAAAGGCAAATAATACAAGCATAAACATTATTTTTCCCAATATTTTTTTCATTGCACTATTGATAATAAACGAACCTAAACTAGTGATAATAGCAGAAATAAGTATGGGGAGCACTGTCATTTTTAAGAGTAATGTATAAGCCTCTCCATAGATGCCAAGTGAGAGGGCGAATTGTTTATTACCAAAACCAACTAATATGCCTATAGCCATAGCACTAAGAGAAGTAAGTGGATGTCTGAGTATTTTGAAAAATAGTTCTTGTTTGTTTATTGTTTTTGTATTCATAAAAACTCCCGTCTATTGGTATAATTTTAAAAGTGTTTCAACACTAGTTTCTAATTGCATATTTTCTAATATAGTATTGAGATATAATAAGAAATGTGATTCGTCGGGGTGTACTGCAATTGCAATAGGATCAAGTTGGTCTGATAATATTATTGGTTTTAAGATAAGGTTGCTACTTGGATTAGACTGTATAACTTTAAATATTTCCATTTCGTCTCGGTATATAGCAAATAAATCGCCTTTAATACCGGCACTTACTACTTCTTCCCAAGAGGGATAAGTAATGACTTTTGCTTTAGGAAAGTTGAGTTTTACATAGCGTTCGTAAGAAGAACCTCTAATAACACCTATAGAGGCGTTAAATCTAAATTTAAGAAATGATGCTATTTTATTATCATCTAACCCAAGTTGGGCAAGCTGTATGCGGTTTAATAAAAGTGCTTGTCTAAATATTACATACGGTTGTGTATACGCTACTTTTCTTGCTCTAGCAATTGTTTGACTTAGTTTAGAAGATGCAAAGTCAATTTTGCGTTCAACAACAAGTGGAATTAAATCGTTAAAAGACTTAGCTTCTCTGTTAATCTCTAGCTCTACACCTATGCTCTCTGCTACTCTTTTAGATATGTCAACATCTAAACCCTTAAAAACACCATTTTTGTTGGTATAATAAAATGGATATTGATCAGAAGCTGTCATGCCAACAATAAGCTTGCCCCGAGTTCTAATTTCATTTATTTTTCTTGCATCGTCAACTTGAGAAAAGCCAGTAAGATGCACAAATAAAAGTAAAATTAATAAACATATTCTAGATTTAATATTTAATTTTTTCATAGTAATCCTTTTAATGTAAGTATAATACATTTTAGCATACTTTAATATATATTGTAATTAATATTATCAATTAAATTGAGCAAAAACTTTAATAGAAAATAGAGTTTTTTAACCAATTGCTGGCAAAAATTATACTTAATTATACCAATAATTGGCTGGTTTCAAATTACATTTACAAATATTGTGCCAATTTTAGCTTTTGTTTTCTTGTCCTCCAATCTGGCATGTGCTGTTCTAAAAGAGCATAAAATTTTTGACTGTGGTTAAGGTGCTGTATATGGCAAAATTCGTGTATAATTACATATTCTATACATTCTAGTGCTGTTTTTACAAGTTCTGTGTTGAGTGTAACATTATGCTTAGATGAATAACTGCCCCAACGCGTCTTCATGGTTCTAAACTTTAATGTGGGTTTTTTGTAATGATAAATATTAAAAGTGTTCCACGCAGCGTCAAAGGTACTTGTAAGCACATGTATGGCTTGCACCTTAAACCATTTATCTAATAAAAGTTTAATTGCATGAGGGTCTTGTTTGTTGGTGTAGACTTCTAATGTTTGGTCAACTAGTTTTATGCTTGCAGTTCTTTTTTTTTCAAACATTTTGTTTGAGACTAGCTTGGCAGCTGTTATTATTTCTGGCATTCTATTTAGACTTGACAAGGGCTTAATTACAAGTGTGTGGGGTACTCCCAAATATGTATGGCATGCACCATCTTGATAAAGCGTGTGTGTTTGGGGAGGAGCATGGCGAGAAAAATTGTCAAGATGTTTTAATATCCAGTTAGTGCGTTTGGTTATAAATTCTTCTATAGATTGTTTAGACATACGCGTAGGCGCTTTTACAATAACTTGTAGGTTGGGTTTTACCATAATAGAAATTGTTTTACGACTAGACTTTGTAAGTTGATAATGTATAGTCTGCGGTTCTGTTTTAAGCAAGTTAAGCTCTACACGATGTTCTGTGTGTGGCTGTTGCATATTATTGTGTTACTCCCATATTTCTCATATAAATAGTATATACAACTATAGAAATAAATGCTTAATTCTTATATAATACATATATGGACAATTTAAATTCAAATAAACAAAGCCACATACAATTTATGTATCAGCCCCATTATTCTAGAGCAGAATTACTGTTGCGGATTTTTTTTGGTAGTTTTTATATATTTTTTATACATGGGATATGTTTCTTTTTTGTAACTATAGTACAGCAAGTCTATACTTGGTTTGCATTTTTTTATGCGTTTATAACTGGTACTGTTTCTACAGATTTTGTAAATTTTCAGCATAAAGTATTGCGATGGCATAGTAGGGTAATGGCAAGTTATTATAATATGATAGACGGATACCCAGCAATAGGTTTTGAAGGCACGCACCCTGATATACTTATTACGCAAGAAGTGTTTATGAAAGTTTCTCGACTAGAAGCAGTGGGGCGTTTTTTGTTTAATGGGCTGTTATTACTGCCCCAATATGTTATGCTTGCCATTTTGAATTTGGTTGCACCTTTTACTAATTTTGTCGCAGCGTTGGTGGTGCTTTTTACGGGTAATTATCCACATTCAATTTATACATTTCATGCCAGAATACTGACTTTAAATTTTCATGTAGGGCTATATTATAATTTGTGTACAAATAAATATCCAAGTATATATCCTGAAGCTGATGTAATAAATGGCGGAACAACTAACAATCAAACACCTAAAGTATTATTAAACACACAATAAGGAGAAAAATAATTATGGAAAAGAAAAATACAACAGTTGAAGTGCCTCAAAATAATATCTCACAACAATCATCAAATATATCTGCTGAACATGAAGTGTCACAACAAGAAAGAAGCGATGCTATGGCAGCTTATTTTATGATGTTTGCATCTTCGGTATTTGGATTTATATTTCCATTGATAAATATCATAGCATCGTTAATATATTATGCCGCCACGGATGTAAAAAAACGCTTTGTAAAGTTTCATGCACATCAGTCTTTGTTATCGCAAATTCCGGTCTCTATTATTAATTCTACATTTGTAATATGGGTTATTGTAAGATTTATAAGAACATTGATCTTTATATCTAGACAAGAAACTTTTGTATATGGTTCTCAAAGTGATTATCCCTCTGAGTGGACTTGGAGTTATTTTTTTCCATCTTATTTGGCGATACAAACTTTTTGGCTAATTGTAACAATTATTATTGCAATAAATTTATTTTATTTAATATTTAGTGTGGTGGCAGCACTACAAGCCAATAACGGTAAAATTTATAAAATGCCTTTTATAGGAAATATTTCTTATAATCATATTTATAAGAATTAATTTTGACAGCACCAAATAAATATGCGGCACCAAATAAATATGCAGCACCAAATAAATATGCGGCACCAAATAAATATAAGTTAAGAAATATTATTCATTTTCTTATAAATTAACTCAGCAAGCAGAAAGTCTAGCTCAGTGTCTATGTCTACAGATTGTTCATGCTTCATAATATATGCAAAGGCATTATTCTGATAAGGATCTTGGTTTGCCAAGTAAGGTTCAGTTAATGCCCAAAAAACTCCGCCATGAATTACATAACTAGGTTTTAAGTGTTGGCGTGGTTTGTTTCTTATTGTTGGCGAAATAAAATTTTTCATGTTAAGATCGTCTTGTAAATGATTGCACCATTCTGCAGGAATTGACGATGGGGCAACGCTTATTATAATATTTGCCCTTTTGTCTAGTAATAACTGATAAGATTTTTGTAAATCTGAAATAGTTCTAAGGGGTGATGTCGGCGCCAGTACGGCAAATGCACTATAAGATTTGCCGGCTTCTTTTAGTGTATTAAGTGTATGTACAGTAACTTCAGAAGTTGGAACATGGCTTTGGGCAAGATTGGCGGGTCTTAAAAAAGGCACACTTGCTCCATATTGCTTAGCAACATCGGCATATTCTTGAGAGTCTGTCGATACAATAACATCTTCAAAAAGCTGACTTTCTTTTGCCACAATAATACTATGGGCAATTAATGGTTTGTTTACAAAAGTTCTCAAATTTTTATTTGCCACACCAATTGAGCCACTGCGAGCGGGAATAATAGCTAAAAGTTTACTTATAAAAATTTCCTCTTTTACGCGTACCCAAGAGGATTCGAACCTCCGACCTTCAGAACCGCAATCTGACGCTCTATCCAGCTGAGCTATGGATACAATGGGTTACAAACGGAGAAGGTGGGATTCGAACCCACGGTGCCCGGTTAGAACACAACTTCTTAGCAGGAAGCCCGATTCGGCCACTCTCGCACTTCTCCTTTGCATATACATAGTATACTTATTATCAAATTATAAAACAAGAGTATGTAATTATTGAGAACTATATACAAAAATTATTACTTGATGCCCAATGCTGATATTACTTGTGCGATATTACTGGCACCTATAAGTTTTATGCCTTGAATATTTGGGTTGTCGCGTACATTGCGCGCAGGAGCTGCTATGTGTGTAAACCCATATTCTATGGCTTGTCGACAGCGCTGGCTAAAATTATCTACAGAATGAATTTCGCCAGGCAAACTTAGCTCGCCAATAGCGCATAACTTAGACGGCAAGGCAATTGCCATGTGTGCAGAGTACAAAGAAAGTGCCAGCGCCAGCTCTAAGCCAGGTTCAGAGATGCGTATGCCTCCCGCAACATTAACATACAGATTTTGATTAGAGAGGGGGAGTTTGATGTGCCGTTCAAGCACTGCGGCTATTCTAGAAATTTGCCGTGGGTCAATACGGTCAGAGTATACACGGTTGTTGCCCACCGCAGGCACGGTTAACGATTGTATCTCGACTAAAAATGGTCGTGTGCCTTCAAAGGTGGCTGCCACGCACACACCGGGTGGGGTGCCGGTAGTTCTTTCTTCTAAAAAAAACAGACCGACATCGGCTATATCTTTGAGTCCTAGTTCTGACATTTGTACTATGCCAACTTCGTCTACAGCGCCGTGCCGATTTTTTTGTGCATATAAAAAGCGCAGGTTGTGTTTTGCTTTTTCAAACATCAGTACTGTGTCGACCATGTGTTCTATAAGTTTGGGGCCGGCAATGATGCCTTCTTTGGTAATGTGTGCAATTATAATTACAATGGCGTTGTACTGCTGGCTCCACTCACAACAGGTGGCAGTGCAATTTCTAATGTGGGTAATGTGCCCTGACTGGTAGCCCGCCTCTAAAGAGCGTAAGGCCTGTATAGAGTCTATAATAATACATTTTGGTTTATGCGCGTGCACCATTGTTTCTATATATTCTATGCGGTATTCTTGTGTAAGGAGTATGTTGCTTTTAGCAATGTGCAGTCTTTTGGCGCGTTGCGAAACTTGTTCTTGAGATTCTTCGGCGCTAATGTAAAGTACTGGTTGGTGGTCTGGCGTGCTTGCGAGTTTGCTTTGAGAGGCTGAGACTCGCGATGGTGCATCTTGCAACTGGCTTTCGGCAGGGGCAGACTTTTCTGACGGTGTGTCTTGCAATGACCGCGCTATCTGTGCTGCTGTTTGCAAAAGCAAAGTAGATTTACCAATTCCCGGCTCTCCCCCTAACAACACAACAGAACCGGGCAGTAGACCTCCCCCTAACACTCTATCAAATTCTACAGAGCCCGTGCTTATTCTATGAGTATGTTTGGGGATAATATCTTGAATTGGTGTTGCCTTGAGCGGATTTTCAAACGCGTCGGCATAGCCAGAAGAATAGGAGGCTTGCTTTTTGTCACTTAAGCTACTTCCCAAGCCACCAGATTTTTTTGAAAGTTCGGCTTTTTCTTCAAAGCTATTCCACGCACTGCATTCAGGACATTTGCCCATCCATTTAGGAGATTTAAACTCGCATTGGTTACAAACAAACATCAATAAAGCTTAGCGTGAAATTATTATAATGTTATTTTTTAATACCTACAATTTCCATAATAAATTGTAAATATGCGTTTGGTGGAATAACTCCTTGTGCACCTTGTTCGCCATAAGCAAGTTCTGGTGGTATTATCACAAATGCTTTATCACCTTTTTTAAGTTTTAAAAGCATAATCTCCCAACCTTGAATAACACGGTTTGCACCTGCGGTCAATTCTATGGGGTCTCCTCTTTGATAAGAACTATCTAAAATTTCTTCTTGACCATAAATTTTTAATTCATAATGTACTGATACAATGTCATTATTTTTTACTTGTGAGCCCGTACCTTTTTTGTCAATTCTATAATATATGCCTTCGGGGGTTTTTGTTAAAGTAGTGTCGCTATCTAATTTGGTTTGAATTTCTTGAAGTAGATTCGCAGTTTTTTTAGTATTTTCTTCTTTTATTTTTGTTTGGAGCGATTGAAACGAATCCCACGAAATATCTTTTAAGAAATTATCAGCATCGCGACCCTTATAAAGTATAGTTACTTTTTCTATAGTGTCGCCTTGCTTTATTGTAGGTAAAATTTCTAAGCCGGTAATTACTTTACCAAACACCGCATGTTTTCCATTTAGGTGGGGGGTGGGTGCAAGCGTAATAAAAAACTGACTACCATTTGTACCAGGACCAGAGTTTGCCATAGAAAGAATTCCTGCTTGATCATGAACTAGTGTACTGTCAAACTCGTCATCAAATCTGTAACCAGGACCACCAGTACCAGTTGCGGTTGGGTCTCCGCTTTGAACAACAAAATTTTCTACAACTCTGTGAAACTGTAGGCCATCAAAATAAGGGCCCTTGCGTTCAGTGTTGGTTTCAAATTTGCCTGTTGCCAAGCCAACAAAAGAGCTTACCGTTAAGGGAACTTTTTTGTAATAAAGTTCTAAAAGAATTGTTTGTGCGTTGACATTCATTACTGCATACAACCCATCTGACTTGTCTTTTAGTAATTTGTCATTTGCAGAACTACAGCTGTTTAATGCTATAATAAGCATTAATGATTGCGATAAAATAAATATATTTTTCATATTTTCTCCTTTTTATTTATTGTCCAAACATAGGGGTTCTATTGTTGCTAGATGCATTTATAGAGTTAAAAGCCGAATAAATTTTACTTCTGATAAACTTGCTATCTTGCTTAATATATGTTTGTCAATTGTCTTATCAATATCAATTATATTATATGCTAAATTATGTTTGTGTGTGTTTATCATATCTTCTATATTTATAGAGTTTTGGCCCAAGAGATTAGTTATTTTACCCACAACATTTGCCACATTTTCGTTGCCCACTATTAACCTGAACTTAGTATTTTCTGTGGCTTCAAGCTGGCAGTTTGGATAATTTACACTATCTTTGACAATGCCTTTTTCTAAAAAGTTTCTAAGTGCTTGTACTGCAAGTCTAGAACAGTTTTCTTCTGACTCTACAGTAGATGCACCCAAGTGAGGAAAATTAATTATTCTAGGGTGGTGGAGGGTCTGTTCAGACGGAAAGTCAGAAATATATTGAGATAAGGGGTTTTTATTTAGATGGGCAATGATTGCTGCTTCGTCAACTATATGCTGCCGAGCAAAGTTTAGCAAGGTCATATTAGGGCGACACTTAGCCAAAAATTTTTGGTTGATAAGATTGTGGGTGGCATCGGTATACGCTACATGGATAGAAATAAAGTCTGACTTAGCCACAATATCATCTAAAGATTTAGCTATTGTTACCTGTCTAGAAAGCTGCAGTGCATTTTCTAAAGACAGATAAGGGTCATAGCCAAGCACTTTCATATCAAAAGATATACCAAGGTTGGCAACCTGATGTCCAATAGAGCCAAGGCCAATTATGCCCAAAGTTTTTTCTTTAAGCTCTGTACCCGCAAATACTTTTTTTTGCTTTTCGACTATATCTTCTAGTTGTGCTGATTGTGTATCCTTAGGGGGCAGCGATTGTAGCCAAGAATAGCCACTAAATAAATTTCTAGAAGCCACCAGCATGCTTGCCAGCACCAGCTCTTTTACCGCATTTGCATTTGCGCCTAGTGTGTTAAACACTACCATACCCAAATCAGTGCATTTGTCTATGGGGATATTATTTACCCCCGACCCCGCTCTAGCTATTGCCTTAAGCGTAGCCGGAAAATCAAACTTGTGTAAATCTGCACTACGACAAATAAGCGCATCATAGTCATCATCTTTATCTATGCTATAGATATCAACTGGAAATTTATCAAGTCCACTTTGGTGAATTTTGTTTAGAGTTTTTATTTTATATCTCATCAATTATATTGTAGTAAATTTTAGATTTAATAGTATGGGAAGGGTGTGCTGTGGGCGTGCTAATGCTGAGCTTTGCACATAAACCAGTGTACCCAAAGGCAGCCACGAAAAAGCGAGAACATAGCACGCGATCGGCGAAGCCGAGGCATCCAAATAATAAGAACTGTTAATGTCCCAAATAATAAGAACTGCTAATGTCCCCATTGCAGAGAACCTGCTATAATTAAACTATGAGTTCCAATTTAGTACAAAGTACTGACCAAACCGAACAATTTTGGCAATTAGTTGCCGAGCAGCATGGCAAGGTGCTTGCCTATGGTTTGGCAAAATATATTGCATTAGAGATAACACAAGAACTCAATGTGGCGGTAAAGCCAACGAAGATGCAATGGGGCATCTGTTATGTTACTGAATATGGTGTTTTCTTTCACCATTTTCCGCAACAGAATATATTTACTAGTGTGTTTAAATCGCAACAAGATAATGGTTTTTGTATAGGGTTGCCTTTTAACAAAATAAATTCTTGGACTGCTCCTGAACCACCTAAAAACTTTTGGCAGCGCGTAATTAAAAAGCAAGAGCGTGTGTTAGATATTGAGGGTTTGGTGTACGAGTTGTATTTAATTGAGCAAGGTAAGCCCAAAGCCAGATCCAAGGCCGAGATAAGCGTTGCACACAGCACATCAAGTGCACACAGTGCCGATGACACAATTACCGCACCCGAAATCATCTCTGCAAAAACTTCTCCCTTTAAAATACAACACACAAATACTCCACCTATGTTGCATTGTAAGTTTTTTTTAGATTATAATGAATCTCTAATTGTAGAACAGATTAGAGCCCACCTAATAAACAAAGAACGAAAATAATATGAAAACAAAGCCCATGCCTCAAAGTAAAATTCACACCTCGTACAGTAAGTCGCTCAATCCTAAGAAAGCGTTTCCAAGCAAGCCCACACAGAATATTACCGTCACACAATTGTTACAAGACCTTACTCAGTTTAAAGAAATTTTATTAAGCAATTTAATTCTTATCTCTGAAATTCCGGGGTATATGTTGGGCTCTACTATAGAAAAAGCACAGGCGGTGGCACAGCGTCTTAGCGAGTACGAACTTCTAGATATTTCTATAGACGAGGTAGGCAATGTTACTGCAATTATCCCTGGTACGCAACAGAGCAAAAACAAAAATATTGTGCTTGTTGCGCATCTTGATACTGTGCATCCACCTTCTGTAGACCATACGGTAAAAATACAATCTGATTCTGCGATAGGGGCGGGGCTTACTGATAATAGTTTAGGAGTGGCTAGTTTGGTTACTTTACCCTATGTGCTTAACACACTGAACATACAATTTGAAAGTAATATTATTTTTTGCTTTTCTGCAAATTCTTTGGGTAGTAGCAATCTTAAAGGCACACGCTTTTTTTTAGAGCATTTTGACAAGCCCATAAATTATGGTGTCTGTTTAGAGGGGTATCCTCTAGGGCGCATTAGTTATCAATCTATAGGTGCGCTTAAACAAAAAGTTTCTATAGTTATCCCCGAACAATATGACTGGACACGGTTTGGAAACGCCAATGCAATTTTAGATCTTATCAATGTAATGAATGCAATTTTAGAAATTCCTATTCCTAGCAGGCCAAAAACTTCTATAGTATTTAATTCTGTAGAAGGAGGCACATCGTCAAGCATCATTGCCAACTCTTCGTTTTCTTTTGAAATAAGAAGCGAGTCAAACAAAATTGTCAGCCAGCTAGAGAAAAAAATAGAGGGCATTGTCAAAGAAAAATCTTTTAGTTCGGGGGCAGAGATTACGATAGAGACTATCTCACAACGCTATGTGGGTGGGCTTGAATATATGCACCCTATGGTGCAATCGTTAGTAGAAATTTTAGATCAGTTAGAGATATTACATCGTATTACCCCCAGTGTCTCTGACCTTTCTGCGTTTATAGAAAAAAACATCCCCGCTATAACTTTAGGGCTTACTAATTGCGAGCATTATAATCAGTTAAAAGAGCTTATGTACATAGAGCCAATAAACAAGGGCTTTTCGCAACTTATTGCATATTTATATACTATAGATAAAGGTTTTTAAGATGGATAGCATGCACAAAAAAAAGTTTACTGGTGGCATTTCAAACGGACAAAGCCAAGGTGCACCCCACAGTCATTCAAGTTGTCAAACTTCTGGCAACATCAACGACTGGATTAAAACACGTACTTTTCACCACAGCGATTTTTCAGACATAAAAAAACTTGTAAAACTTAAAGAAAAAAAGAACATTAAAATTTCTTTGTGCATCCCCACACTAAACGAAGAATCAACTATAGGCAAAGAGGTTATTATTTTTATTTCTGAACTAAAAATGAAATATCCATTGTTAGACGAAATTGCGGTAATCGATTCGGGCTCTACAGATAAGACGCTAGAAGTTGCACATACCTATGGCGCCGATACATATTTGGCGAGTGACATCCTCCCCAATATACCTGATAGAAAGGGTAAGGGAGAGAACCTGTGGAAGGCAATCTATCAGCTTTCGGGCGACATTATAATTTATCTTGATGCCGATATTAAAAACATACACCCGCGTTTTGTCTATGGGCTTGTGGGGCCACTTCTAAATTTTGACGAGGTGCAGTATGTCAAGGCATTCTATGATAGGCCACTTACTTTTTCTGAGGGCACTCGTAATTCAGGGGGAGGGCGTGTGACCGAAATTTTAATTAGACCTCTGTTCTCGTTATTTTTTCCTGAACTCTCGGCAATTATTCAGCCACTTAGTGGTGAGTATGCAGTAAGACGACAAACCTTAGAGGCAATTGCGTTTCCTATTGGTTATGGTGTTGAGACTGCACATATTATTGATGTGTATCATAAATTTGGTGGCATCAATGTGTTTGCCCAGACTGATTTAGACATGCGTATACATCGCAACCAATCAACAGTGAGTTTGGGGCGCATGGCTTTTGGTATATTACAAACTTTTTTAAACCGCACAGAAGATTTAGGATTGCTTACAAGCAACAAAAAAATTAACACCGTGTTACAGCAGTTTGTTGCAACTGGTACAGAATATAAAATCGAGAAACATAGTATAACAGAATACGAAAGACCACCAATGATTACAATTAAAGAATATGTAGAAAAACAAGCCCTCTTCAAAAAAAACCAACCGAAACACGGGCCCAAAAAACAAAGTCCAGCAAAAACAAGCTCTACAAAAAAATGACGACTCAAGCCCACATTATATTAAATATGGCACTTCTTACAAAACATAAGGAAAAACTACGCTATTTTCTATTAGCGGGTTTGTCAGGTTTAATACCTGATATTACTATGTTTGTGTTTTATGTATGGGAGCGCGTAATAATGAAAAAGCCCGAAGAACTGTTATGGAACGAAATTTATTTTTCTGGAAATTGGCAAAACACATTTAATTTGTTTCACTCAATACCCGTTGCCTTGTTTCTTATGGCTATAGGGATAATTTTATATAAATTTAAACAGCAGATTGCACTTTTGATAGTTTCTAGCGGTATGCTGGTGCACGATGTATTTGATTTGTTTTTGCACAATGACGATGGGCATGCACATTTTTTTCCATTTTTAAAGTGGATATTTCAAAGTCCTGTGTCGTATTGGGATACCAACCATTATGGTACACCCATATCTATAATTATTGCGTTGATGATGATATTGTGTACCGTGGTGCTTTTTAGAAGAATTATACATCAAAAAGGTCGTTATATATTTTTAACGGTGAGTATATTGTTTTTTGTGATGGAAGTTGGTGGGTATGCAATGTTTTTGTTTTTTATGCAAAAGTAGTTACAAGAGCGGGCTTGTTGCCGTATGCCGTATGCCGTATGCCGTAGGCAAACTCTTCTGCACCCTTTATACCCCCCCCTTTATACCCATAGTAAACTGTGGAAAAAACCTACAGTAACCACTGTGGAAAAAACAAAATTACTATACCTATAAGAAACATAATAATGCCGCCTATAAGTTTCGAGAAGCCCGAATATTTTGTAGTCCATTTAGAATTGATAGCCCAAATTGCCAGAGCAAATATTATAAAGTCGTCTATCATAAAAAATAAATCATAGACAGCAATATACATATATTTAGCAAATAACGAAATATCTGCTAAGGCCAGCATTTGCGTATAAATTGCAGGTAGTCCAGAAGAGCATACAAATTCTAAAGAGTTAATAACAAACGCAAGAAGCACTACCGCCAAGAGCGAGACTATAGTAATGGGAGCACTTACAATTTTTTGAATGCGGGTCATAGTCTTTTGGCGCGATTCTGCATCGCCAATATCGCAGGAGATATCTCCCCCAGATTTTATATAGCTGCGCACCGACATAACCCCGGTCCAGATGGCAAAGACCCCGACTAAGTACAGCACCCACCGCGAGAAACTTAAAAACATAAACACATTGAGCCAGCCCGCCAAAATAACATAGTACATAATTGCTTCTGTGGTAACAAAGGTGCCCACAATGATGTACATTTTTTTGCGGTCTCCTATAGTGGTGGCCAGCGATATTAAATAAATAAGCACCCACATTGCACAGGGGTTAAACCCGTCGAGCAGCCCTATAATAACGGAGGCAAATAATAGCGATGCATTTTGAAAGTTTATGTCTATGTTGAGTATGGGGATGGTAATAATCTTTGAATCGTTAACAGTTGTTTGAGATGCGTCTATCTCTTTGACAAAAATGTACGACAAGACTAACAGTATCAGAATAAAGAGCCCGAGAAAGAAATGAAATTTGTTTATTTTAATTTTGTCTAATGGATTTTTATTCATATAAGTGTGTTGTGGTGGGGAGGATGTCCTGCGGTTAAATGCTAGTTTGCGGATTTGGCTTGTGTAGCAGCATCTCTAAGATCTATTGTGCGTTTCATAGTGTTAGGGTTCCACGATCGTTCTATGCGTGCTACTTCTTTCTCTACCATTTCAATAAGGCGCACCCCTGTAGTATCATCAGACGAATAACCAATGTTTACTTCATCTCCTATTATAGTAGTGGGAGTAGACACGCGGTTTATATTAATTTGGGGGTGTAACTTTGCCATTTCTTTTAACTTTTTGTTGCTGGCAACTTCTGTAAGTTCAAACCAATTAATTCTAAGTTGCGGATACATTAGCGTTAATTTGTTTTTCATAAAGGCATTTTGTAGATGGCAATATTTGCAGGTTAATAAATGAAAATAGTACATATCTACCACATCGTCGCCATAGATGGACCCGTTCTCTGAACCAGCGACTTGATTTTTAGTATTATTTTTTGAGTTTAAATTATTGCTTAATATAAATGCAGTAACGACTATTGCAATTGCTACAAATAGCAATGTTATCCATAAACCTTTTTTAGAATTTTTTGATGTGTTTGGTTTTTTTTGTATTCGTTTTTGTTTTGACATACACTAATTATAATAAATAATAGTTTAAAATACAATTGATAAATATCAAAGAATAATGTAATATGCAAAATGTAATATGCAATGTAAGGTGCTTTTATGCATTTATAGCCACTTAACTTTACCACTTGCAAGCATATAAATACCGCCAACTATGTCAATTTCTTGCTGGTTATATAAGTCTTGCAAAATAGCACTGTGTTCTAATATAGTATTTATAGTAATATGCACATTGCTTTCTATAACTTGGCTTACAAAATTAAGGTTTTGGCTGTTATGGTTTTCTGCAATATAAGTTTTTGCATCTTCAACAGCCGGCTTTATGTTTGAAAGAGTAGAAGTCAAATTGCCGAGTTGAATGTTGTCGCAGGCAGCTTTAATAGCTCCACATTGCTCGTGCCCCAGCACCACAATAAGTTTGCTGCCTGCTACTTTACAGGCAAATTCTAAGCTGCCAATAATATCAGTATTGGCAAAATTTCCCGCAATGCGCGCCACAAAAATATCTCCTAAACTTTGATCAAACACAAGCTCAACTGGCACTCTAGAGTCAATACAAGACAAAATTATAGAATGAGGATTCTGTTGGTTTTTTGTTTGTTTTCTTAGCTGGCTAAAATCAGCTTCGGTCAAATTGTTATGCACATAGCGATTGTTACCCTCTTTTAAGGTGCGTAGAACCTGGTCAGGCGTCAGCGACTCTTGCGTCTCTTTGTCTAGTGCGGTGTCTCTGATATCGCTCATAATTAATTATACAAGATAAGGGCTTGTTTTGAGTAGTTTTTTTGCTTGTTTTTAATGGGTACATAGCATGGTATGCAATGCATTTGGTTGACAAAAAACAAAAAAACAAGTATAATAAAAACATAGACTATAAAAATCAAAGAGATTTAATTATGGCAACAAATAAAAAAATTAGTTCCATTCCATTCCGTTCCGTTCCGTTCCGTTCCGTTCCGTTCCGTTCCATCCTGTTATTAGTCGCAATTTTTTCAATTTTACTATCGTGCGTTGATGTAAACTCCTCCCCCTCAGCAAATATAGAATGCTATTTAACTTCTAGCACTTCTAGCACATCTATGCCAACTAAAAATGGCGATATATATCAAATAACAAACTGGAAAGAATTACAGTGGATATCTAATAATGAGGCTAGTGGAAGTTTAACAGCAAAATATATACTTACACAAAATATTGCATTTCCTGAACCTTGTAGAGAAAATCCTCCAAATTCTGGTTTTGTTCCAATAGGAGATTCTGGAAATAAATTTGCTGGTGAATTTGATGGAGCTGGTTTTACTATAAGTAATTTGAAAATTTACAGTAAAAATGACAATGTTGGGTTATTCGGAGTGCTGGGTGGGGCTAAAATAAAAAATCTTATTATAGACCATAGAGGTATTGAAGGTAATGATTGCGTTGGTGCATTAGTAGGAACTATGCCACTTATAAGAACTGTAAATAATATTTCTAACATCAGAATAAAAAGCAGTACAAAAGATCAAATAGTAGGTAATAGTGGATTGGGTGGTATAATAGGTTGTATAGATAGGGATGAGGCTAAAGATCAAGTTATAAATGTATATAATAGTTCTGATTTAAATGGTAATTCATATGTAGGGGGATTAGTAGGTCATAGTGGAAGAGAGAGTAAAATAACCGGTATTATGACAGGAAATATTTATGCTAAAGGATCATATATTGGTGGTTTAGTTGGAATAGTATATTCTAGTGCTACTATTTTAGGATATATGACAGGTAATATAAATATAAATGCTCCTTCAGGATCTGGTGTAGGTGGGTTAGCTGGAAGAATAGGTGCCGCACTAACAGTAGAAGTTATAGGATATTCTACCGGGTCGATAAACGGTGAAAAAAATGTTGGGGGGTTAGTAGGTGAAATTGAATCGCAGTCATTGGGAGAATCTAGGCGATTTGTAGTAGGGTATACAACCGGAAAAGTCAATGGTAATGAAAATGTGGGTGGGTTAATTGGTTATATGACTACAAATTTTGGTGTTGAAGGATACACCCGTGCAAATATAGTAAGTTCAGAAAGTTCAACCAATACAAATTTTGGTAAGGTAGTAGGAACTTATCCTGTAGAACCAAATTGGTATGGTAATTCTGTTAATGTTAAGCCCAAAAGATCAGGGTTTTATTCAACAGAAATATCTGTCTATAGTACACAACAAACTCGCACAGGGTATGATGGCGAAGTTGAGGGCATTGATATTAGTACGGTTACCAATCAAAATTATACTACTATATTTACTGATTTTGTTTTTGGTAAAAATGAAGGCACCTGGAACTTTGTAGCAGATGGTATATGGCCTACATTAAATTTAGGAAATCTAACTCCTTAGTTTATACGATAAATTATTATCGGAAGATTTAAAATTAATAGAGCAGAAAATAAACAATTGTCAATAATTGTTAGTTTCAATACACATTTTTAATTTCAATAATCCTCTATAATTTAAATATCTAAAAATAATAGAGGAGGTCGCATGCCGAAAGCAAAATCTACCACACCGACAAAAAGCAAATCGCAGCCGAAAGCAAAATCACCAAAAGCAAATCCAACCGCCCAAACAGAAAAAGCAAAATCACCCAAAGCCGCATCACAATCAGAACCTATCGAAAAACAGCTCTGGAAAGCCGCAGATAAACTCCGTAAAAACATAGATGCGGCAGAATACAAGCATATAGTGTTGGGCTTAATATTTATAAAATATATTTCTGATTCGTTTACTGCACTCTATCAAACGCTGAAGGCTGGCGAGGGAGAATATAAAAATGCTAACCCAGAAGATAAAGATGAGTACAGTGCAGAAAATGTGTTTTTTGTACCAGAGAAATCTCGATGGGAATATCTGGTGTCTAGTGCAAAACTCCCCAACATTGGTAAAATTGTAGACAATGCGATGGACGCCATAGAAAAGGAAAACCCTTCGCTGAAAGATGTGCTGCCCAAAGTGTTTGCGCGTGGCAACCTTGACCCTGCAAGTCTTGGCGGCCTTATCGATCTTATTGGCAACATTGCAATGGACAATGCAAAAAGTCGCAGTGCCG